>JARFNZ010141073.1:0-10498 GCA_031763405.1 Balanus nubilus
ATGCGTCTTGACATGCCAAATACATTGGCACCATTTTCGCGCTTCTATCTCACCTCTATCAAAAGTTATCAGCAAAATAAATGTTGTTGACTTCGGGTGACTTCAGATGACCTCTATAAGGATCGCATATCAAAATTTGCACCTGGGTCATCAATAATGGCCTAATGAGACATGATGCTGAAAGAATGGGACTGCTCTGATGGGCTTCCTTTGAAAAGGAGGGCTTTAATTTGTTTCCTATTGACTTATAATGGGAGATCACGAAATTGACCTGACCTTAGGCTAACGATATAAAAAAAAATCCGAGAATATCAATTTTAGATAACGGTACCCTCATGTAATCCTGAAAGTTTGAAATGGATCATTTAAAAACTGGTTGTGGCATGCCTTCAAACTTTTTTAGAGGTTGAGTCACGTGATCTGACCTGGTGACCTAACCTAGATGACCTGGCGTAAAAAAGTCACACAATGTGCGCAATTGATGTCTGAATATGTGTGCAAAAAAAACGACGGTGCTGCACGCGTCCCTTTTCCCGCTATCGTCAAAAAACCTTAGGTGGGCGTTTAAACGCCCCACGCACGCACGGCGCTATATCATCAGGATTATTTTAACCTGCGCTTGATATGTAAGCCAATCCTCATCCTCCGGTAAAAGGTAAGGATTGGCTGCAACAACGTATTGATCCTATAGGGGACAATTGATTTAAGTTAATATTGTGCACTCTCTATTTGAGAACGAATAGTATGAGCTTCATTGTTATGGGTACCTACTTACATTTTATTTGGGACAGATATTGGCCGGACAAAAATATTGACAAATATTATTTCTTTTTTGTAAAGATAGCTATGGTATAAATGATAAAAATTGCATTAATAACATGGTGCCTCTGGCCAATAATTTATTGTTTGCTCAACCAAATAAATTGTTTAGCAGCCTGTGTAACGTCCACCGTTAATTACCTCTCATATCTATAAGATGTATTTACTCTGCTTGACTGCAGCTCAGGCGGTATACCTAAGCTGCGGCTAAAGATGGAGGTGGGTTGCTAAGATACTAACATTTAAATTTAAAATTTGAATACGCCTTGTGTGTTAGATTGTCAAATTAAGTCGATTTCAGGTGAGTTCAGGGGGGGGGAGGGGATTGAAGCCCCTGCCGCCATCCCCCCTTGGATACGCTGCAGGGTATGCAATATGCCGGTAATGCTCTCAGACCATGGTCAAGAGCGCTTTCAATGCATCCTTCGGTTCCTTTGAGGTCAATGAATAATTTTTCAAAGGGTCAAAGGTCAATTTTTTGGTTCCCGACCTGGGCTTTTTGTCGTTAGTTGCGTACATACACACTGGGTTAGTGCACACACATACGCTTTGTACACGGCAGCGGTTCATTGTTTTCGGCACCCGCCTAGCGGGACAGTCTTGGCAGCACGCTTTCTGTCACACACCCCAGGTGGCACTTGTGCGCACGCTGGGCTATCCCGATTTCTCGGGCCCGGCTGGTCAGAGGACTGCTCCAGGACGTGAAGCGAGGCGGTGCCCTCGGGGCACGCCACCGGACCGAAGGATCTATTTAAAAGACTGACCAGGCCCGTGTCCCTACAGGCGCGGGCGCTCGCTGACACAGCGTTAACCCTGCGACTGAGCGAACACTCCCCAGTTACTGCCATCCCCTTGGTTGGAGCCGGCCGAGGAAAAGACTTCCATAGGTCAGCCTTCAGCCAAGAACCTCACATACCCAACGCGGACGCATAAGCCAACTGCTCCATGGGAGTGGTTGAATGCTTGCGCAAATGTGCGGGATATCCCACAAGCTTTAGTTCAGAACCTGGCCGCACCGCCACCATGGCGCTGTCGGTGTGTCAGGGGCAACTAACGCCATCTGCATTGCACGCGGCTCTCTGTACGTTGGTACTTATGGACACCGTTACCCCTCTCTACTAAATCGCCACGCGTCGCTAGCAGTCTATTTGAATCGTGTGAACTACTCTATCACTCCGGACTTCACCTGTGACGGCCGAGCTGCGTTTCTCTCACGCTAGTAAGGCCATTATCCGGTTAATCCGCTGGCGTAGATACGTAAGTGCGACGATACGCTGTCTAAATTATATACCTACTGTCAAGAGAAGAGCTCATTCTCATTCTTGTTCCGGAGCCATGAAACTGGTAATAGCTCGTATAACCATTCATATCAGCTTGTCTAAAGATAGGTATGCCGACAAACGTAAATATAAAACAGACGGTCGTTTTCTTGCATATTATCCTTACGTCAAATCCTAATTGACCCATGTTGCACGATTGATGTTCTCTAAACGCAATGCTATTTTTTTGCATTTCAATCCATTAGGTGCAATGGTGTGCAATGACTATCACAAATGCGTAGATTATAAAGGATGCCATGGGTTCATGGGACCATGAGACTCCAAAAACGCTCTAATCGGCACAAATTTGGGACATTTCCCGATTCAAAAGAAAAACTAAGCAGCTTAGGATATTATAAAAGTTTTTTTATCAACTACCAATGCTTTGAATTATACCAACTACCATTGCCGGCCCTTGAAGCTCAGAAAGTATAGCGCTGGGCTTCCCGGTAGTGAGGGCCCCGGGTTCGAGGCGCTAAATAGCTTCGGTGCTCGCTGTTTGCTCCTGAGTTGGTCTTGGATGGCCTGCCTGATGGCCTGATGGCCTGATGGTGGTAGCGGCCGCACTTGAGGCAAGATAATGTCAGCGAGCGGGGCGGGCCATGTCTGGCTTTGTTGGGCACGTAAAATGTTTGGACTAGATTCTGCCGGCTACCCGGAATTTCCTGATTGGACGGTAGAGGTCAGGATTTGCGCAACAATCTCTGCTTGACACGGATTCTGACCTTGCAAATCTGTCCATTCAAGAGATTTGGACTAAGTTGATTTAACAAATATCATATGGAAGCGAAATCCGGCGAGTTTTGTAAATTCTGTGACACTTCTTTGATTCGTCTCCCCCCCCCCCCCAACCGGCCGAAATTGCTTTTCGCTGAATCCACAAGTACTATCTCATGTTTATAAAAGTTATGTAGTTAAACTTTAATAGAGAAGACAATATCAAACGACTACCGGAAATTGTCCTTTTCCTGTGGATTATCGCTGAAACCAAATTGGTCGCGCTCAATAACTATCTCAATAACGTACAAGTAAATGTTCGGTAGCTAAATAGTTTGCTGGGGGTATCGT
This sequence comes from Balanus nubilus, assembly GCA_031763405.1. NCBI lineage: Eukaryota > Metazoa > Arthropoda > Thecostraca > Balanomorpha > Balanidae > Balanus > Balanus nubilus. Next base: position 3,207 of record JARFNZ010141073.1, read on the forward strand.
ATCGTGACGTTGACAACGATGAACGACGCTACATCGCTGCGATGATCTTGTTTTATGAGGGGAAAGTGGGGTAAACCGGACTACCAGGACAAAGCAAACCACCCACCCTCCTGATTTTTTTAGTGGTGCAATCCATGTGCCATTATTCTCAATGAGAGTGCATCATGTTAACGCACTTCTGGCCGCGGCGGCTCAGCCATCAGAGTGCGTGTTTCCGTTACAGAGCGAAAAATATGGTATTTTCGATTTCTCTTCCAACTTCAGTGTTACAAAAATCCCGAGATTGCCACGATGTTTGTGTATAGATATAAATAAATATCAGTTCTTTGGAAATGCAATTGTATGTGTGTCAATGCATCAGTAACAAGCAATCGCTATTTTCGGCGTGTTGTCTGAAATTCTTGTGTAAATGTCAAATTTTGAAATGGGGTAAAGCGGACCATCCCTGGAACGCTTTACCCGGTGCTGGTCCACCTTATCCAAACATTTGGTTTGGTATTTCTGGGGTAAATGTGCATGACAATTTGGTTATTTTATAAACATGAACAATTTTTTAATAATGTTTATCATACAAATATAAAACAAAACTAGGAAATATTGCAGTAATAAATCTTGTAAATTAATAAATCAAAGAAAAAAATGTGAAATAAACAAATGAAGAAGTAAAGATACAAAAGGTACCTATTGGTGACAATTACAACACTAATGCGATGGGTAGAACAGCATGGTGAATTAGCATTGTGTTGATCAAATGGGGCGAAAAGAATAAGCAGTAGTCCACTTTGCCCCGCAATTTTTAAAGCCCGGAAACGTGTTTCGGTTTCTTCGGTGTCGAATTACTGTGATATATTTCAGCCCTAGATATAACTCACCCAAATGAAAATCAAGGCTGAAATACGAAGCTACTCTTCAGGCACATGTGTTTGTAGATTCCGGATGTCATTAGAGAAATATGGAACGTTCACGTTATTCCTTAGCTAGTCCGTTTTACCCCACTTTCCCTATGAGTAGCCATCGCACCAAACACTCATATTAAAAAATGCAGTGTGATCTCAATGACGTTATCTTCCAGAAAATGTATGCATACATTTGTATTCTTTGATTTTGTAGTGCCTTATATCTAAAGCGATAGCAAGGAAATCCTGTTCTGCACTCTGCGTACGCGTGCTGAAAGCTTTTGGAAGCTAAGACGGAATGCATTTTATATAAATAGGTTGCGCTAAAATGCTTCCGTCTGCTGAAGTATGCAGTATGCACCACTACAGTGCTGCCGCTGGCGGGAACTGTAAACTGGTCGGCTGACCGCTGTGCTGTAATTGTTCCGCCATCTGTCACCCGCTCGAGGCACTGTGCCGACGCGGCAGCAGCGGCGGGGCGGGGGCGGGGGCGGGGGCGGCAGCCGCTGAGGCCATCTTGCGGCCGGCGCCGAGCCGTGGGCGGCTTACTCGTGGACCGGGAGGCGGCGTGGTAGGAGGTGGAGGAGGTGGCGGCAGCGGGCGGGTGACGTGAGGTGGCAGGATAATGTGAGGTGAAAACACTTGTGTGACCCGTCCAGATAACAAAATCCGTAACACGTAAGTGAGCCCATTACGCTAAGCACTCTGTTGGCAGTTATTGCTGTGAGGACCGTTTTTTCAAACACCAGATTTCCCTGTGTGTGTTTTAAGACATCACGAGTCCAAGTAAGTAAATGTTCAGCTCGAAGCACGTGCCTTTCGTTAATGATTTATGATGCTGGTCGACTATCGAGACTAACTGGGCGTTGAAATTAAATATCTCCCACGCAGTAAAATTTCGTGCTGTCATGTGTTAATTAATTCGCTCCTGAATGTATTTTGTACGGATGAAGATACGCTTTGGACAGGGGTTAGGCCCGGTACTCACTGAGCGAAAAGTAAACGTAACGTGAAGCAAACGTAAACACTCTATTGCCTTATTTGTTTTAATTGCACCGTAATCAACAAAGTTCATCGTATTACCGTCGCTTCAATGTTGCTTCGACATCTGCTTCTGGCCTGCTTGTGTTCGTGGCTGTAAAAGGCCTGCTCAATTTTGTAAACCTTAAGTTTTGTCTACGTCTGCTCTACGTTACGATTACTTGGTGAGTACCGGGCCTTACAATGTAGTCACGTGAGCATAGAACGTATGATGTTATATGTTAGTGTGAGTTTGTGAATGAGGTGGATTTTTAACCCGCCGGGAGCATACGCAACTAATTTTAAGTTTACTTCGGTGAGCGGTCATTTTAGTTTGGTGTTTTACATAAAAACTCCCTATAAGCCTTGTTGGACCAGGTAGGACATGTTCTACTGTAAAGGTATCCCACGCAGGCTACTAACCAGAAAACAACATGACGGTTATACATAATCAATCTGATTTAAAAAGTTCATAAAGGTTTGGCAAAGTAGGGCGCACAAAACAACTTTCTCATTATTTAGGAAACTGGGGCGCACCCGTTTGCAGCTCACAGCGGCCACACAGGTACGGCCGCTTCTGCACCCTCAAATTTATGGACCCCCATTTCGTTATCTACTTCAAACCTGGGGGAGCCGGAGAGGGTGTCGAGCCAACCTGGGTTTGCCCCTCCCCCCCTCCCCCCACGGTGGCGACGCCCCTGTTTGTGCTAACGATTACATTAAACTAGGTCGTTTGCCCTCATAAAGTATCTCCTTACATCCCATCCGGGTTTGATGAACATCCCGTCATTACTTCCCTGTTCCACGCCTAACTGTTCCGCTGTTCCGGTGATCAGCGGCGCGTGCCGGCATCACACTGTGTTGATTTGGGACGTGGGAGCGGGCACCACGACTCGGGCTCGGGCTCCGGCGGCGGCGGCGGCAGGCGCGTGGCCACCTGACGCACACGACACACCGCACACCACACCGCACAACCCACTTCGCTGGTGATTCCAGTAGCGGTCGACGGCCGCTACCGGACACTGCCGCTGATCAGCGTCATCCAGCTGAGGCGGGACGCGGTCCCGGCAGCTGACGGCTGTGCCCAGTCGAAACAATGGTGCTAGAGATACCGGGTACAGCCGCCGAGCGGTGACAACGCTGAAACGTGACTCGAGCGTTCGATCATCCTGTACTCACTGGGAACTATTTATAGCCGTCAGGTCGTGGTCGAGTGGTAAATGAGGTATCCGTGAGGGGAATGCGAATTGACTTAATTGAGGTTTATGAAGCGGTCCGAGAACAAAACACCAATCCGTTTATTACTGAACTAAATCCGTTTATTGAACGTGAAGTACATAAAGCAATACGTCGGTAATGACCCTGTTAATTACAGACCAAGTGATATGGAGCTCCTCAGCGAATCCTGGTGATTCTGGACTCCTGAGCGTGGCGGCCAACCCAGTTCCCAGTGCCACCGATCTCTGACCTCTGCCGTCCCTGTTTCAGCGTACAGCGACAACCCGGACCGGGACAGTTTGGACGGGAACCTGCCGTCGAGCAGCCATGGGACGGCCACCAACCCGCCGCCGGCGCCGCCTCTCGGACCGCTAGCCACGCCCGCCAGCTTCACCAAGGGACCCAACGCCAAGAAGAAGCACAAGAAGCTCAAGCCGGACGACAGTGCCGACAAGGAGAAGCCGATGGCGCGACAGGACTCGGAGAGCGGCGACAGCGGCTGGGAGGAGACGGAGCCATGGTGAGTGTCCCCAGTCCAGTCGGCGTCCGAGGCACGCTCGTTCACCATGCAGGCCTTCTGCAGGCTTCATAGAAGGCCAAAGTTAAAAATCACAGCTAAACTCTTATACGACTTTCATAGTGCCTTCCATAACCATCCTTGCGCAACGAACACCAAGGCGTAAAAGGTTCGATTTCATGCCTTCAGCGTGTTGCAGTGTTTAGCATTGAAAGCATGTTGCGTCACTGTCGACGTATTAGTGAGTTTAGAGCAGAAAATTGCGAGTCATTAATTGGATCATTCCCGTCGACAAGCTGCATAGCTCCGGATCTTCGTGGTAAGGTGTATAATGTGTATGTGTGTGTGTGTGTGTGTGTACATGTATTCATGTGTACATGGGTACATGTATATGCACCTGAAACACGCTACTCGATTTGCTGTTTGTCAACGCAACTCAACGTTGTTGCCTGTTGTCTTTACCTACTATATATACCTACGTTAGCATACCTACTATATATTTTTACTACCTATTTATACTTAACTTATACATATATCGATAGAAAATTGGGGACTTATTGGCTCCGTTTAAATTCCATTATAATTGGCTGAACGAATAAATAAACAAATTGTTCAGTTTAATCGTGCAGTTCTGTTGCTTTAGTTGAATTTAGCCAAGCGCCCTTCAACAAACAACGCTTTCACTGGGTAAGTTTTGTGTGTCAGTAACTCGAGCAAAACGGCGAGAAATCGGCCCATGAACTCAGCCAATACGCCTCTACACCCTGCGTCAGGCCGTGTCACGTATGAGCGCCGCCCCGCTCTGTGGGGCCGGGTGTGACTGACGGCCTGGCTGGTGTGTTACGCGGCGCTTACGTCGCGTGGGCGGCACTCAGAGCGCCCACCGTGACCGCCCCGGGAATAAAGGAGCCGCCGACCCCACGCCGCCGATCCCAGGTCGGAGACAGCCGGCGCGTGCGGCTCCCCAAACCGGACCGATTCGCCCCAGATGTGCGCGCCACTCCACTGAACTGGCGTGGAGAAAGTGCGGGTGTAGTATGTTCCTATGCGCGTGTATCAAAGCCGAACATAGAGTCATGCCTCTGAGATAAAAAAAACTCAATGAAGTGACAAAAAAATACCATTGAGCATATGCTTCCCGAATTACATATTAAGGACAAGAAGTGTGGATTTAAGCAAAAGACAATGTCAAGACTTTGTGAGAGAAAATGTCCGATTAAATATAGGCACATGTTAGTGGTCGACGACCAAGGAATCCGGATGCCTTAAAGGATATATTTCCAAAAAAGTTATTCCATGTTAGCAGGTCACGATTATGCAACTGCAACGCGTTGCGTGCAAGTTTCGTCGGAAACATCCACACTAGCAGGTGGTGACCTGAAAAAGATGTCGTGTGGTGGCAACGTCAGCTCAGCTACCGCATGTAGGTGGAGTTACATGTCGAGTCACGAACACCCAGTTGTTGGCTGATTGATGATCGTTTGACTGAAGCCTGCTAGGCGGGCCTAAGATCGATCATCTGAAGCCCCGTAGCAGGCTGTTGACCCTGTAATCACCCATCGGAGGCCGTAGTTCGGCACGGTCGGCTGCCCTGACCATATGCGGACGACGGAGAAAGCTCTGCCTCCGCCGGCGGCGACGGCGCGTGCCCGAGGAGATTTGGGCGCTCCCGAGGCCGCCATCTGACCCGGCTCGTGTCACGGAGGGCGGCAGAGCGCGCCGGTTAGCCTACTGAACAGAGCGGGAACGGCTGCTCTCTCTCAACTCAGCACAGTGCAGCCCTCAGTGTGGGATCAGAGCGGAGGGGAACGACAGGGTGCAGTGCAGGGCGCGGCGAACTCTGGCACAGGCCCGGTGGCGGCGGTCTGACTCGTTCGTGGGTGAGGGTGTGAAGTTCGAAGAGAAGGGCCCGGTCTGTGCAGTGTGGTGCTGCGGTGGGAAGTCGGTGGAACAGACTGGTCACGTGGTGTGCGAGGCGCGTGACCCGATCTAGATTGATCCGAAAGGGAAGATTCTTCGTGATCCCGCGGTATACAAATCGTGAGTACGTGGGCAGAATGAAAAATTGTTGCACTGTATGGAGTTACAACTCAAATGTGTTAACTGCCATCACTCGACGAGAAAAAGTGACACTCGGCGAGAAAAAGTGCAGGAGACATTTCAGTCCTGTGAATGCGGAAATCCGGCTAACGTGCGATATTCCAGATAAAGTTTCTTTCAGAACGTAATTTGCTGCTTGTGGACGGTAACTTCTCATCTACAACTTAGACAGCTTGCGATACATTTTAGTAGTGGAACAAGGGGCAGCGTTGGCTAATAAAAATTGGTTGAAACCTAAAAATCAGCAGATGTTTGGAAACTACCATTGTTCGTCTAACATCTGCCACTGGAGTTTCACATTCCACGATTCACATGACAAAGCAGCGTGCGCTAGCATCATGCACGGTGCATACCGCATACATAGCCTTTTCTGCAATACCCACAACAAAATTGTCGTCACATTCCTCAACAAACGCTTCCGATTCCTTGCCGTCCACGCAGTCTGGCCGGCCGGGTACCCTGACCGCGTGACTGCCTAGAGCCGTACGCACCACACGCACCAGTCGTTTCGTGCGTCGTCGTTTAGCGGAGCGGGGTCAGGCCGGCCGCCGTTTGGTGGCCTCTGGTGGGCGCTCCGTTGGCCCGGTACACCACAGAAGCACGATCCATGGTGGCTGATGGCTCACCGGGCGGCGCGGGCGGCCCGACCAGCTCACGTTTCCACCGCAGACCGCTGCCCTGCCGCTGATAGGAAGACCAGTGGCACGGTGTGGCGACAAAACCAGCCGTCCAACCGGGCGGCGATACCAGCATAGGTCCAAGGCAGTCACGATCACGACGGCAGCCGAAAAACAGGCAGAAACGAACGGTGCATTAGCCATTGGATTTATTTGGTTTTGTCAACGTGCAGTTGCGAGATGCAGAACATGCCAGGAACACATTTTGTCAGCTGGTAGGTCAGCTGGTGACCTCGCCTGTCGTCTGGGTAGGTCAGCTGGTGACCTCACGTGTCGTCTGGGTATGTCAGCCGATGACCTCACGTGTCGTCTGGGTAGGTCAGCTGGTGACCTCGCCTGTCGCCTGGGTAGGTCAGCTGGTGACCTGGTCTGAGTCAGCCAGTGACTCCCGAAGGCCGGGTACTGACGGCTGCCTGTCTCCCTTTTGCTGTCGCCGCGTGTGTAACGGGCTCAGCGGCAGCCGACCGTGACCAGCGTGGCGTGTACCCCACTTACGCTGCAACCCAGCCGTCGCCAGCGGCGGTCCTGGGATGGCCGGAGACGGCGTCCGTGCTGGGCGCAGATGTAGCACATCTCTAAGATACAAGGTTCCAGTTGACCGGGCTGGCCGAGGTTACATATGCCATGTCCCTGATGTAGGTACTGCACCGTACGGATACTGTTATCAGTTTCGGCAACAGAATGCGGCCCACTGGAGGCGGGTTCTGACCGCACAGGTAGTTCTGCGAGCTGGGCCTGAGCCCGCACAGCCGCGGTATTGGCCGTTCATCATCGGAACGAGCTGTCGGCGGCCGTCTGCCGCGCCGCTGACCATCTGACGCCTCATCAGGTCGTCAGCTGTGGTCGGATGAGGCGCCTCACCCC
>JARFNZ010141084.1:0-10496 GCA_031763405.1 Balanus nubilus
GACATTAGGGGCAGGTGCACCCCCCCCCCCCCGCAGTGCCTGAAATCGACGAAAATTTGCACATTATCCGCTATGGAAGGAAATCTAAGCAACTTTTATTAAAGAACGTTTGTTTTAAAACGTCTAGCAAGGCATAAGGAAGCGACATCCGATGAGTTTTCTGAAATTCGCGAAAGTTTTTTGGATATATGCCCCCCCACAGCGCCAGAGGCCGACGTTTTTGGATCCGCCAGTGTCAATATCCTGGATCCACAGGATCCATGAAAACAAATTATTTAGCAAGATCCAAGATCTGCAGGATCCCACAACAAAAAAAGATCCAGTGACAAGTTTTCCAAATAAGATCCAAGATCCACAGGATCCAGCGACAAGTTTCCTGAACAAGATCCAGGATCTACAGGATCTTGCGACAAATTTGTGAGATCTAGGATCTGCAAGATCCATGACAAAGAAACTGTGGGATTTATACCCCAAAATATGCATGACATCCAGGATAACAGCCAATGAGAAATGTATGATTGACAAGAACTTAAGAACCACAAAGAAGAACACATGATAACACATGATCCACAAAACAGCAATGATCCAATAACATCCGAATTGAGAAGTGTTCAAATAATGTATTGTGAACAGGTTGGTGGTCCACAAGGATGTCCACAATGTTGTATTGTAGGATGAAGATGACTATTGTAAATCCAGGAAACTAAATAAAAAATGGCCCCCTGTCCACCAAAAATAATGGGAGAATGAAACCCAAGGCTGATTGGACCGGGGACATGCTCAAAGTTGTTGCCTGGTGTTACAGTACCAAAAAGCATGCCACTTCAATTGAAAAATCCACGTCAGCACATCAGACATACATCAAATGAATCAGGGCCCAGGGGCCACTTTCTTCCTGCACACTGACAATGTATCACATTGAAGAATTTGACCGAATTTATCACAGGCTACATTCTGCATATGTAATCACATTTTATTTGAAGACAAGTGAGCAAGTGAGCATAAACAAGTGAGCATAAACAATATGTCATATCCTTAAGAAAATAATACTTCTTTTGGAAAACTGGAAAGCAAAATACCATTGATTGTCAAAATGTGGACAGACAGTGCATACCTATGGAAGAGTGCAAAGGCAACAGTATTGCTGGCTACCACAGAAGCAACTGATAGGCTCTAGGTCATTAATCCCATAAATGGTTACCATGTATTATTCCATAATGGTAGCAAGTAAACCTTAAAAACAATTCTGCATGAGGCATTGGGATTGTAATTAGCAAAATAGGAGAAGTAAAAGATAAGTATGTGAATGCAATACTGGTGCACAAAGTTCAACACACATTTACTTAAGTAGGTACTCAACCACTTTAAGTCGCAAGATGAGTATAATTTGCCTCAATCTTCTGACATCATTTTGACGTCTACAGTCTCAATCAGTTTTACACCCGGAGTGAAACTATGGGACACTATATTGTTTGTATTGTACACCTTAGACAATGAGCATATCTCATATATAAACTCATTTACATAAAACATCATAATTGTATTTATGTTTATTTCAAAATTCAATTATAAATGAAGAAAAGTTATTGAGACAACTGCAACACAAAACAGATGTAGCCCTCTTTTATTGCACCTGAAACTATATCTCACATTAAAAAACAACAATTTTTTCGAGGAGCTCTTGAGAATCCAATATACAATTATATATACCAAATACTTCCTCGACCCACAATACCACCAATGTCAAGGCCTCTACGCTCGGACGGCCAGTCAGCCACATGCATCTCGGTTTGTTTGGCTCAAAGATAACTTTTTATGACGTCATTGAATACTTCTCCATTGCTTTTCTTTACTGTTACTATTTTTTCTGTCAAGCATAAATTAAAAATGGCATCTTTGCTGGATATTTATGTGTATGAGTAATGTAAATTAATCAATTTGAATGTTAAAGAAATTAATTTGAATAACGTTATCATCAATGACGTCAGCAACACCTTGCAATTGTCAAACACATTTTCAAAGAACTAGAACTGTGTAGAATTTCAAACCCATGAAGCTTGGACTGATAATTAGCACTAAAACTGGATGACGTGGAAATGCAATCCCCTTAACAACTTTTTCATAATTATTTGTCGTATATTGTTGATTAACTTTATGTAATATTTATTAGCTTAAGCAATTATCATTGGTATTATTATCGATGTCTACGTAACTGGCGCAGCTCAGACATTTAGCCATTTTAAACCGGTGATACTAGTGACATGGTGATACAATGTCATGTTGGATAGATTTCAAACTGTTGGGGTGAACACCGAAGATATATTAGGTATCTTGACACATGAAAGGGGTTATTCTCTGGAAAAGACTAGCCTGATACAATCTATATAAACATTTTATTTTTTTGCAAAAGTGTTTCTACTTATAGCTAGAATTATATTTTGTGATATTGGAATTATGTATGCTATGCATCAGATTGGGGCGAAGTGTTTGCGAACTGCAATACCATGGTTGGTTGTGATGGCAGTTATTTGTGGTTGATTCCATATACTGTGCATTTAATGCCACTATTTCTAAAACATAGGTAGGTTGCTGTGGCTTCGATTTTGTTTTGTGTCAGCGAAGCAGTGATAGCTTTTGATATTTGATGTTTGATATCTGATGGTGTGGTGAGCCATATCATTTTTGTGTTACTGTTTGGGTCTCTGCAAGAAACTGGTAACATGACAATTTTAACCCTGGATCGGTCTGTCCTAATCATTATTGTAAATTATAGTTTTTCTGGAATTACTTGACAATTTACAACAAATGGGTTTCAAACTAAGATCAAAGATCCACAGGATCCATATCATTTTTTTTAACAAGATCCAGGATCCAAAGGATCCAATGACAATTGTCATGAACAGGATCCAAGATCCACAGGATACAGCGACGAAATGTATGAACAAGATCCAGGATCTGCAGGATCTCTCGACAACATGGTTAAAATAAGATCCAAGACCCATCAAGATCCGGGATCTTGGATCCTGTAGATCCTGGATCCCGGATCTGATTTGTATCTTGGCACATGTCTGAGTCAACGATTTTGGTGACGTCACTACATGACATTTTTGCCGAAAATTGCTAAATGTTTTAAAATTCGTCCAAAACCGAGTTTGAAGCAAATTCTAAATACAACAAAAAACCTCCAAAACACGCAAAATGACAAGTTCTACAACATGGCTATCTCGGAATTTCATTTTTACCTCAAGCTTTAAAAATAAATGTCAACAAAATTAACTTTTTTCCCCTTTTTTAACCGGAACCTATGTTGAAGAACTATCTATGGCTAACCATCAAGCCAAATTTAAACTTGATATCTCAATTATTGATCTCCAAATGACTAAAAATGCTCTAACAATTGTACGAGATGATGACGTCATGTTTACAATTGCATTATTTAGTATTTCTAAACATCGTATGGGAAAACAAATGTCACCATTGGATTCCAGGGACAAAACCGAACCATAATTACGCACTTTAAAAAAAAATGTATTAATTTGAAAATTGGACCTTTTTGACATGACCTTGATCTGACCTTCAGACTTTATTGACTGGAATGAGCTCAGATGGTAAAATCACCGTCATCATCGACGTCTCAATACGACCATTGATTCTCGAGATAGCAGGGGTGATCGGATCCACCCCCCCCCCCCCTCTCCAGGCGGTCGTGTATAACGAAATAGCCCAGGCGGTGCCGGGTTGATAAGCTGTTTTGACTGATGTCATGCATCTCAACTCTTTGGAAAAAATCAAAAAAAGTACTGGTGTGATGTTTGCTTGCATTTTTCTTGCTCAAAAACCGAAATATAATTGAATATCAACTCAGCCCACGCACAGTAACAACATGATATGAGGAAGACACTGCTAGGGTATGAGTCTCATACTAATACTACTACTAATACTATCTCATCTCATACTCATACTACAGGTCAAGGTCAAGGCCAGGTCACAAAAGGCAAAAGTTGCATAAAAGCCATGTAACATATGTTTTATGGATTGTTTCATACGTAGAATTCGATGGTAATGGTCTTTTACCATATGACCCCATTTTGAGTAAAGGTCAGGTCAAGGTCAGGTCAAATGAAGTTATCTTTTTAAATTATTAATTTGCAATAAAAAGCATACGCTTAACATTCAGTTTTGTCCAAGGAATCCAATGGTGTCATTTGTGTTTACCTAAGTGGTCTGAAAAAGCCAACAAACGCAATTAAAAAATGACTTCATTAGATTGTATACTTATTGGAGTCATTTGAAGGTCAAAAATGAAGATATTGATTCGAAATTTGGTATAGCAATTGCTGATATGTAGAGTTTCTATTCCGGTTGAACTACTTCAAAATTTTGAATTTTGTGACTATTTTCACCAAAAGTCTAATTTTAATTTGGGAGTCGAAAATAAAAATTCAAAAATCCGAGATTGCAATTTCAAAGGGAATAAATTTCCGTAAATTATTGAGAGCTGCTGTGAGGAACATCATTTGTATGAAGAAGAAAAAAATATTTGGATTATTTACCTTATCCTCGTAGATATCCAAGAAAGGCAAACGTTTAAGAAATACTTATTTATTGGTATTTCGGCTGTTGGCCTTTTTCACAATTATATCTTTGAGCATGCCATGTTTTCGTAATCATTTAATCATTGTATGCTCAAAGATTTAATTTTGAAAAAGGCCTGCGGCCGAAATGTCAATATATAAGTCTTGCTTTGCAGTTTGTCTTTCTTGAATATATACGAGGTTAAGGTTAATGATCCAAAAATAATCCATTTATTTTCTTTTGACGGCTTTTATTTGCATTTTGCCTCAAAACTCGATGTTTTATAAACGATCAAACATTTGTCCATTTTGGAACGCAAATGGCGTGACATGACGTCACTAAAACGTTATTTTCTCAAAAATGTATCGACAGATTTTTTCAAAACTTTCTAGGAAGACGTTAACTGATGGTACCAAAAGTTTAACGCGAACATCATTTTGAAGCTATTGCGAAAATTCGAGAGGGGGTAAAATTAAACCCACGGCGGGTCGAGCGCAAACAAAAAGTTATATATAGGCGGATATAAAAAGATATAAAACATTGAACTACATCGAAGACATGTCTCGATGAGGAACATTTTGGAAGATAGTCTCCCACCGTCCCCTTATTTGGGCGGGTGGGCAGGTGCATTTGAATTAAATTGCGCCATACCTTGGGCGCAATTATCGAACGTGTTCGACAATTGACCTGTTGCACGTTGATTTTAGATTTTGTTTTTTGTCAAATGAGACCAAACCTATCAAATAAAACACACATGTTTTTACTGGACTATTCATTTTGCAATTAGATAATTCAAAAAATATTTTATTTTCCATCCTAAAGTTCCGAAAAAAATGAAACGGTCAGCCATTGGTCGACACGACCTCAGTGACGAAGTCGTATCGTAGCAGCATGGTAACAACTTTGTCGGTGAATGGCTACTTAGTGCTTCCACGAGGAGTCTTCTACTTTTCCATTTGATGAGTTCTCAGCTTTCATAACACTTAATCACCACTAAACACAAGGCCCTATAAAATACATCCGTATGACTCAGCTGCGCGGCGTCGTTTGCACGGGGAGATTACAAAGATGTCACGTGGAGAAGGAAGTTCAATCTAGAGGGCTGTTCACGGCGCATGTGTTTGCAGTTTACGTAAACATCCCTCGGGGCATTTTGCTTTCCATGACGTCACCGGGTGTTGGCGCCTGCCGTAGCGCCCCGCTGAATAGCGATGTTTATTAAAATATACACATTTCTGGCGCAAACAATACATTTCCTCGTTCGATCGCCCAACCTGTTGGTAGAGTATAGGGGTATAGGTACTTACCTTTGGTGTTGATAAATACATATTCATGTTCAGCATGGGGAAAAACATTGGCATGGAAATATACACTGTTCAAGTCCAAAGTAGCGTAAGTTGTAACTCTTCGTAGATATCTTAGCTTCAATGTTAAATGATAATGAACAACGTATTTCAAAGCATGAAACAAAAAACAACAATAAATCCTCATTCCCCAAATACCAACGCCTTTGATGGCAATCGCAAGACCGTATGCCAATCGCCAATCGCAGTCGTCGATTGGCGATTAATATCGATTCGCGATTAATTGGCGAACTTGTAACTTTGCTACAAGTTCGCCACATGTGCGCCGTGTATGACGAATAACATGTTTTTCATTCATGTTGATGCTACGGTCCGTCAACCGAATACACGGTTATGTCAACAGGGTGACGTCACCCCAAAAGTATGACGTCAGACAAGCTGAGCGCTGATTGACCAGTCCCAGTTTACGGTTTACGCAAACCGCAAAACCATGCGCCGTGAACAGCCCTCGGATGGAACTCTGGTGGATCCGGCAACAAAATGCAGAGCAGTTTATTTTGAAACATTTCGATTCATTTCGGAATATTTTTCTTACCGTATCTGTAGTAAAAGACATGAAAAGAATGTTTCGTTTTCATTCCAACTTCAATTTCTATTGCTGCCAGTTTGTGATTAGGTATGCATTAAATGAAGGTGTCTAATTCGTCGTCAGCAAGTCCGTACGGCCTGATTATTCCACACTGCACCTGCTGAGGGATGTTAAGGTGAGCTGTGCCGCGTATTGTTAAAGACACTTCCTTTCAATTTTCAATTTTTCCAAACTCCAGTGAAACATATCATGTATAAAAGGCATACCTGCCAAATGCAAGTCTTTGGACTTCCGAGTAAGATCCGCCGTCGGACCATTCTAACGTCCCAACTTTCCTGCCACGTCACAACTTTCCCTTCAAGTACCTGATTTATTAATGAATCCCATTTTCAACTACAAAATTAGGTAAGTATTCCGATACCAATTCAAGGCAGACATGCACCAAAAATTATCAAATAATAGGAATTTTTCGATGGTGCTTAAATCCCACAACGTGCAACAGGTCAATTGCGCCCTTTGTAAGCTTTTCGAAAAAAACATACATCCGGCATAAGATGCAAGCAATATTGCTCAATAATGTCACAAAATATATAAAAATAATCCAAGATTGTTATGGAAAACCTAAAAATTTTCATCCCTTTTGATTTTGAGCAGCAGCCTGTTACCTAGGCCCGGTATTCACTGATCGTAAAGGAAGCGAAACGTAAAGCAAACGTTTTGCTTTTACCGCACCGTAATGAACAAATTCCACAATCATTAGCTTCCCTTCAATGTCGTTCCGATATCTGTTTCTGTTCTCCTTGTTCCGGGTGCTGATTGTTCAACTTTACAATTTTACCTTTTGGTAGCGTTTGCTTTATTTTTGCGCCCAGTGAGTACTTGGCCTTAAGGTGGCGCAATATGGGCACCTTCTCCTATACGAATTGTCAAAATATAATATTGACTGACCTAGTTAAATGTCACCTGCCTACGACCTTTTGTGTGCATATGAAAGGCGATTAAAAGCACATTCAGTGAGAAAAGCTTTGTAGGTTGTATTTGTGTATTATTGACATCAGAAATGTGTGAGCATAGTGCATACCTAACCAGATAAAACTACCTGGAAATTATAGTACTTACCGCTACTGCCTACCTAACGAGACCAGGGAACTTTACGGTGGGGCCTGGTATTAGTAACACACAGGCATCTCTGACCATAAAGTAAAGACATGTGGGATTGCACGTGCATGTCTGTGGAATTCGCAGCGTTGTCGGCGCATTTGTTCCAGGTTCCTCTGGATTTCATCACTCGGGTAAGAAGCTCAACCGAATACTTCGGCGCATGAAGGACTCTTAGCGTTCATTTGGCTCACGGACCAGCCGCGCCGCTCCCTTTGAAAGGGCAGCTGGCGCCCGTGGTAAGGTGTGGTTCTACATGCCAGCGGTACCCGCCGGCTTCAGGCATATCACCCCCCCCCCCTTCCCCACCCCCACCCCCAGGCGGTGTGACATGGGGCGGCCGGGGGGGGGGGGGGCGCCGCTGTGCGTTGTCGCGGGGGTACGTGGTAAAACCCCAACATGGGTCGCGGTCGCGATGACAGCGATTGTGACCGGCTGCAGGCTCGTGGCGGGCGGTTTTTCAGCGCGCCGTATCGGTTGGCCGACACCTTTTGAGGCGGCCTACAGCTTCCTGTTGCCAGAACGCAACATGGCACTCGATGTGGCCCATGGTGGCCGGTGCATAGGGCATTGGGGTATTGTGAGGCGACTGATACTGGTCCCTTGGCCCAGGGCGTCAGTAGAAAGCTGATGTCAGCGCCAGCGGTAAATGGAACTTCGACTACATATAAATAGAAAAAAAGGATCATCAACATGGCAGTAGTTAGCTATATTATGGCAATTGGAATCAGCTTTTGCATTAGAGCATCAGCAGATTCCCGCGGTAAGGGAAGCATCATGAGAATCTGCTGATTCTGTAAAGCGAAAGCTTATCCCATTTTTTTTCGGCCATTTGCTATAAAAATAAACAACTAATGTCATGATAATGATCATTGACATTCCTTTTTATTTACTTGATCGTCATGGCAAAAAAACAGTCATCCAATACGTTACAACTTCGGGTACATTCCTGAAGGGTAGGATTAGCAGCCACTCAATTAGAATGGTCGGTAATAGGTACCTCTTCAGAGTCATGGCCACGTTAAACCTAGCTTGATGCAGTAAAAAGGCCAAGTTTCAGATGAATAATAATGGAAGTGCAGATCCACCACGAACATGGAAACATCATCACTTCAAAGCAGCAACACAAACAAATCCGAGCCTATACGGGTTTCGGCAGTGCCCTATTTGCTGAGCTCTCCAACTACTTTCGCATTTATACGCTCCTATCAGAAGGTTAGCGCATTACAGGTATGTCCGTCAGTGCTGTCGCCTCCTCCGTGTGCTACAACCGCGTCACTAGTTTCTCAGCTAACCACTTTCCGGCGACAGTCGCTGTCTGCTTCGCGACAGTCACTGGCCGGCCTCTAACCACTGCCAAACGTAGTCACTGGTCATGAATGTCCTGACCGCTGCGGCCATGAATGTTGACTGCTGCGGCCATGAATGTTGACCGCTGCGGTTGTGACCGTTGCCGCTGCGGTTGTGGCTGTTGACCAGCGGGGTTAGCGGCGGTCAAAGTATGTCAGTCGCCGGTGACATCCGGGCGCAGCGGCAGCCCGATCGCCCAGCCTCCCGGCCTCCCCAGCCTCCATAGCCTCTCGGGCAGCCGGGGGCAGCCGTCCCGTGCCTGGCATTATCGCCGCCCTATGATGGATGGGCGCGTGCCCGCCGCACCGGAGACGAAGACGCGCGAAGGAAACCCGGCCGTCACGCGGCTTCATTGGCCCAGATGAAACAAATACCAACCAAACGCCGAATACAACGGAAGGAAAGTGGAGTATTCACAGGTGAATCCAATTAGCTTGAGCTGGTTTGAATATACTGTGTGATTAATTTAAAGCATGTCGACCGCACCATATGCATAAGTTCATTTAATTCGCGATCGCTGGTTCTTCGGAATTCGCAAACAACGGTGTTTTACAAACGTAAAAATAATTTGCGAATGATTAAATATATTTATTTAAAAAAGTGAAACCTTTGAAATAACAATATAAGTATAGCAATTAGAAGACAACGGCGAAGGAACACTTCGTTACAATATGGTATCATTCCGTAAACTTGGTGAAACATAGCCAATTGAAAGGCAGCCAATGGCTACATTTCTGTGCCACTGGTAAATCCGACTTTGCTCATCGGATTTCCTCAGCCGTCTCGTTCAGCGATCATCTTATGCTTAAAATACAGGATTAAGCCATAACTATGGCTATTGTAAGCCATATTTTCCGTCTAAAATGACGATGTTGAGGAAATCCGACATAGAAGATGAGGAAATACGGACTAGATGTGTCATGGAAACGTAGTTACTATTTATGAAGCAACGTCACATTCACCGCAGGCTTCTGATTGGTCAGTTTTTTAACTAGTGTACCTACTCAGCCGATACATTCGTAATTTTGGCCATATATTACCTCAGCACAGTATACTGGGCATGGCTCAAAATACCCAAGCAAGCAGACTCAGGGGCGTATGCAGCCATTTTCAAAGGGAGGGGCCAAAAAGGGCCAAACGACCACGGTGGGAGTGCTGATTGTGCGATATACCTATAGTTAGGTGGAGTTCTGTTTTGAAAGGGGGGCCAAACTGCATTTTGGCCCCTCTGATGTCTGACTGGCCCCGTTTGGAGCGGCCTGTGGTGTGGTGCGCACGTGCGTCATCTGCTCCGTGGGTGGGGCTGTCCGGCGGCTGGGGGACTGGCCACCCCTCAGTCGGCTCCATGTGGGGCGGCCCTGGTTGCGGTGCACGTTGTGTATTGTTTCTTTATGTGCCATTTTTTTATATGCAAAATACATGTAAATGGATCGAAGTCTTATATAAGAAATTCTGAGGATCTCTCGCCAACTCCCCAAAAATCAACGTCCGAGCACCAACTTTGAAGATGAATATCTAGA
>JARFNZ010141095.1:0-10496 GCA_031763405.1 Balanus nubilus
ATTTTGCCCCCCCCCCCCCCAAAAAAAAAAACAGCAAACGAAATGTTGGGGCAAAGTGGACCAGTACCGGGGAAAGCGGACCGCTTTACCCCATTTCAAAATTTGACATTTGTACAAGAATTTCAGACAACACGCTAAAAATATCAATTGTTTGTTACTGACGCATTTACACCCATACCATTACACTTCCGAAGCACCGAAATTTCTTTGTATTTATACATAAACATCGTGGTTATGTCTAGATTTCCATTGCACTAAAATTAGAAGAGAAATCGAAAATACCATATTATTTGTTCTGCAGCGGGAACACGCACTCCGATAGCCGAACCGCCGCGGCCTGAAGTGCGTCAACATGATGCACTATCAGTGAGAATATTTGCACGTGGATAGCACCACTCATACAATGAGGAGGGTGAGTGGTTTGCTTTGCCCCGGTAGTCCGCTTTACCCCACTTTCCCCTAACTAATTTTAGATAGTGATATCCTTATAATATCCTGAAAGTTTGAAACTGATCAACCGAAAACAGCGGCTTCGGCATGGCCTATAATGGTAGATTTCCGCGTCCCTGTGACACCCCCAGGTCAATCAAAGGCATACCACGGCGTACCAGCTGTAGGTATATTGCAGACGCCATATTGAAGACGCCTCTGAGACCGTACTCAGCATCGGTGATTCGGACATTGCAAACGGCCAGCGAGACAAACCAGCAACGGACTGACCGGCCGGCCCAGCCTGCTAACGGCCAGCGAGACAAACCAGCAACAGACTGTCCGTCCAGCCCAGCCTGCTGCCTGGCCAGCGAGACAAACCAGCAACGGACTGACCGGCTGACCCAGCCTGCTAACGGCCAGCGAGACAAACCAGCAACAGACTGTCCGTCCAGCCCAGCCTGCTGCCTGGCCAGCGGCCGACGAAGCAAACCAGCAACAGACTGACCGTCCGGCCCAGCCTGCTGCCTTGCCAGCGGCCGGCGAAGCAAACCAGCAACAGACTGACCGGCCGGCCCAGCTTGCTGGCTGACCAGCGGCCGGCGAGGCAAACTGCAGCAACAGACGCAGTCACTGTAATCTCGCCCGGCTCCTCGGCGCGGCCGCCCAAATGGAGACGACGCACGCGACGCCGCCGGCCCGTTCTGCAGACAATGGGACGACGGCTGTCGGGGTCAGCCGTCAGCACCGGCCTGGTCGCCCCTTGCACCGAGACGGTACGGCGGTCGCGACCCCGGAGACAGGCGCTCTGCCCAGCAGCAGGGCGTGCCGGCACGACCAGGCGTCTTTTTGTGCGGCCCGAGAGGACGGCTCCGCACGCTGACTAATAGCGGCTCATTTGTCGACTATTGTGCGATATGACGCGGTGTGCGCGGCGGATCCCGCCTTGGCCGGACGACTCGGCGGGGGCTACTGCTACTGGGGGGTCAGCACGTCCCGCTCCTCTATAAGACAGGGAGGGGTCAGCCCAGCCCCTTTTATCCATCTGAGAGGGGTTATCTCGACCCCGAGTGCTGTCCGGTGACCTGGGATGGCCCCTCTGGGTCACGGGTGAGGTCAGCCCGAGCAGGCTGGTCGGTCATCACCAATCAGTGACCTGGGACTGACTCTCCCCTTTGTTACGGGGGGAGGGGCGATGACCCGCAGGTCTTCCTCCCGTCACAGAGAGATCTCCATGGACAGATTTCAGATAATTATTTCAGTCACTGGTGACCGCCCGTTTTTCGCAATCGCAAGCTCCTATGGCTGGTCAGTGGTCAGTGGTCAGTGGTCAGTGGTCAGTGGTCAGTGGTCAGTGGCCGTGGTTCGCAGTTGCTGTGGCCCTGGCCGCTGCACTGGCTGGTGGCTGTATGTAGGTCGCTCTGCCTGAGCTGTCTCCCCATAGGTAGGCATGGCGGCGGCAGTGACAGGTCGGTGGACGCGGTCAGACCTCCGGTCTTCGTTGGCCACCCCGTCCTGTGACGGGACCACCGCCTGCAGCAGCAGACCGCCGTCAGTGCGAGTGACGCATGGCTCTTGTTTCGGCAAAGATAATGATGCCATCAAACGGGGTGCACTATGCAGCGCCTTCGGTAGCACAGCCAGGCGCAAGGAACTCCCAAATTAGCATACCATATAAGTTATGCCTGAAATTAGATCCTGCCAGATGTGGTGTCAGGTATGATATACTTGTCCATGGACACTAACCCAGATGTGGAGGGTTTCCCACTGTTCTACACCCTTAGTCATTGCCGCTGAGTGGACTACGCCCTCCTAACTCCCAAAACATATTCTGGACTGCTACCGTTCTTCCAAATCCTGAAAGACTATCCCTGTTTGGTGTCCTATGCTGACCTCCCACACAGGCCATCTCGGTCAGCTCCTGGTCCGTGCCGAGCCTGCAGTCGAGTCGCTGATCCTGAGCGATGAGTCTGAGGAGCGTTCAGTGTCCGCTGGTCTGGCCGCACGTTCAGTGTCCGCTGGTCCGGCCGTGCGTTCAGTGTCCGCTGGTCCGGCCGTGCGTTCAGTGTCCGCTGGTCTGGCCGTGCGTTCAGTGTCCGCTGGTCTGGCCGTGCGTTCAGTGTCCGCTGGTCCGGCCGTGCGTTCAGTGTCCGCTGGTCCGGCCGTGCGTTCAGTGTCCGCTGGTCCGGCGCTCCGGCTTGAACCGCGTACGGAACAAAGTGACAAAGCGACAGAAACTGCTGGCCCAGTGTAATCAATTATGTGTAAAGCTGCTCTCTCTATAGCTAACTGATTCGTATTTAGGTTTACGTCCCTAACGATGCGTAGCATTCGATTCTAGTTTTTCGTTCTAACCTGTCATGCCAAAACTTTATATACCTATTGAATACCTACATATGATATT
Source organism: Balanus nubilus (assembly GCA_031763405.1). Classification (NCBI taxonomy): domain Eukaryota; kingdom Metazoa; phylum Arthropoda; class Thecostraca; order Balanomorpha; family Balanidae; genus Balanus; species Balanus nubilus. The sequence continues at coordinate 2,834 of JARFNZ010141095.1, forward strand.
TCGTTTATTTCCCAGTGGCCGATATGCTTCCCATCATCTGTCACTCGGATGTTGTTGTTATGGGTCAAGAACCATATCCTCATGGGACTACGGCTCTAACTGTCTTGTGTCAGTCTTTGTCCGTTAGAAGTAAATCAAGTACTACCGCATGCCCTCTACTGCCTGCCAAAAGCGTACCTATTGCTTATAAGCAGTAGGCACTTCTTTGGAGACGGACATTTGGTGGTCTGTTTACCAGTATCAGGGAATCCCTGGCGGTCAGTTCAGCTGTGATGCTGTGGTGCCGAGCCGATGGTGCCACGCTGACCATGTGCCCCACATAGCGGTCTACATCAGCGGCGGCCAGAGCACCACGCCCACACACCGCCCTTGATCGTGACGTCACCGGCCTGGCACTGCCGACGCAAGCCTTCCGTTCTCGTAAACCACCGGTAAACTAGGCCGGGCCGGACATTTATTCGCCGGCCGTCCTTACGCCAGGCGCTTTATAATTGATTTAGAGGCCGGAGCGCCTTATTTGAGTATCAGTCCCGGTCGCAGGCGGCAGGCCAGCGAAGACACCGGCGGCGGCGGCGCTCTAAGCACCGTGCTATCGGCGCTATCAGGCGCGTGGGCAAGCAGGTTTGAGCGGGCCGCGGACGGCGGCCGGTCACGCCGTTTGTCTCTGCACGGCGCGCCATGGACGGTGCTGGACGGCGGCACAGGACAGAGGCGGCTGATCAGAGCAGTATCGGCGCTGACGTGGGGATAAGGGTCGGCGGCGATGTGGCCCTCTCGGAGGGCGGTTGGTGGTCGGCTGGCACATGGTCCATCGGAGGAATGACCCCTGATCACCGCTCACGGCCGCCGCGCCAGTGAGTCGTGCCTACCAGCGGCGGCTGTCTGCGGTGAGGCTGCAGCCAAGAATCGGCCGGTGTGAGCCCCCGAGTCGCTGTAGTATAGCTGAGCGAACCACTGGCGGGTCCAGAACGGCGACTTCCGGCAGTTTGGGGAGCAACATCCTAAAAAACACCGTAAAAGTTGCTAAGATTTCCTTCTACAATAGAAAATGTGAAAACTTGCGCCTATTTCAGGCGGTTTTTGGGGGAGCACTTGCCCCTAATGCCCCCCTGGATATGCCAGTGGATAGAATGAGTGAGTCGCCCGAGCATCAGGGACTGCACCTCGTGGTCATGAAAAGAAAACTGCCTGTGGCGGCCGCTGGCTTCAAGTGGTAAGATCACCTTTGATGCGAACCGGCGCCACGAGAGAAACGCTTGAAGCGTGGGCGGTGGCATCTCCACCAGACAAGACGAATGTTCCATGACCATGAACAGAATGTCAGATCGATCAGAATTTACATGGGAGACAGCGGGTGACTGGCAGAGCGTGACAACAGGCGCCGCCAGTGTCCCACGGCGGGCTCGGAAGGCACTCCCGGCGCCGTTTTACGCCGGAGTCTAATTATTCGTCGGGCGGCTCGGTCGGCTGATCCATCAGCGGCGCCAGCGTCGTCTCGTTAACAGCGCTGCTCCGACTGGCAGCCGGCGATGAAAGGTAAACAGAGGCCGACGGCGGCCACAGAGGGACCTCAGAAGACCGGACTACCCACTGATACCGAACAGGGACGGCAGTGGACCGCTCAGATACTGAGACGGGGGACGGAGCAGCAGGAATAGAGGAACAGGAACAGAGGCGGCGGCCCAGAGTTATGTAAAGGGATGACCGGGGACGGTTAGCCGAGTGTGAGTGGGGGAAGGGGGGGGGGCGTATATGATATATGAAGACCGTATGTGATGTCGTAGCATGATAATGTTATGTGCAAATGAAGCGTCATATGTCAAGTGTACGTTACTCGTCTTGCACACTTCTCGGCTCACATTCAGGGTCAGGATCCGAGTTAAGATTGCCGAGTGCAGAGTTTCGGCCCAGAGTTTTGGTCCAAACTATCGGTCCAGAGTTTCGGCCCGGCGTCGCGATGAGGACCGCTCAGCGGTGGATGAGTCGCGGCTGCCTCCTCACCACAGTCAGACAAACACGGCCCTGCGGCCCGTATCCCGGCGTAACTTTATCAAGAGATACCAGCAGTGAAGCGACCGGGCGGCCGGCCCCGACATGCCCGCTTTTGGAGGGCTCCGCCGGCCAGCAGCCCGGGACGAGATCAGCAGGCCCGGCCGCGACGGACGGTGAAGCTCAGCAGGCCCGGCCGCCACGGACGGTGGATTTCAGCAGGCCCACGACGGACGGTGGAGCTCAGCAGGCCCGGCCGCCACGGACGGTGGAGCTCAGCAGGCCCGGCCACGACGGACCGTGGAGCTCAGCAGGCCCGGCCGCCTCGGACGGTGGAGCTCAGCAGGCCCGGCCACGACGGACGGTGGAGCTCAGCGGGGCCGACCGCGACGGACGGTCGAGGTCTAAATGTTTTTTGACGAACTTCCAAACGCTTCCTTTTCTTTTCCTCCACGTCCCACGGGAGCCGAGATCGAGGGGGTTGTTCAAACACCGGCAGGTCTTGGAAAATCCACAATACCAGCGGGGCGGGGCTTAAAGTGCCATGAGGATCTGTTTTTTTTCTCACAGAGGCAGCTAGTAAGTCTAGAAGGGCAGGATTATCATTGCCCAGCAGAACATAGTGGAAGGGACAACGGAAGAGCGAGATTGGAAGCGAATTGGATGAGTGGAATACGTATTTACACGTTGTTTAGGGCACTCGAGAAGAATATGCGCGATTGTTGTTATGTTGTTGCAGTGACTCCACTTCGGCCTGCTCTGATTGGGATCAAATAGGCAAAAATAAGTCAAGAATGTATGTCTTGTTCTGAAACGAGCTAATACCACTTCGTGTCTACGTGATTGCCCAACTGAGCTGTTCGCCGGCGGTGGTGGCCGACCGGGCCTTATTCAGTGGAGGTGGCGGGAGCGTCTTTGAGAGCTTGTGCCACCCTGACCTGGTCGCCCGGTCGGGTCGGCCAGCTCTCAATGGCTGCCGACAGGCGGTGCACGCGGGCAGCATTGTGAAGGTGCAGGCCGCACCGGTATGCTGGGCCGCTACAGACGCTCTCAGGGCCGCTACAGACGCTCTCAGGGCCGCTACAAACGCTCGCACCTCGGCTGGGGCCGAGCCGGTCTGCAGCCCTGCACATGGCATGCTCAGCTCTCTAATGGTCTCTGCACGCACCGTGAGCCGGCCAGCAAATGACACTCAGTGGCCTGCTCGGTGGTGTGGACCCTGTGACCAGTCGGCGCGGAGAGCGGCTGGATTCCCGTGCGTCGGCTGTCTGTTCGGCGCTACTCTCTGTGACCGGTCAGGGAGGCGTGTCGGCCAGTTCGGCGCGACTCTCTGTGACCGGTCAGGGAGGCGTGTCGGCCAGTCGGTCCGACACGTGGGCCAGCCGCCGTCACTAAGCCGGCGCACACACAGCGGGAGTCATTAGCCCACACCGACCGAAACAAACGACCGCGCTCTGATGTAAATCGCAATGGCATCTAGGCCGTTAATAAAGCGTTAGCCGCGCCGGGACCACACACTGAGGTGCTGGCCACTCCAGCAAGGCGCTGAACCTGCAGACGGGTAAGGGTCATGACCTATAGACGGGTCATGATCGAGACCTACAGACGGGTCAGGGACGTGACCTGTAGACGGGTCAGGGACGTGACCTGTAGACGAGTCAGGGACGTGACCTGCAGACGGGTCAGGGACGTGACCTGCAGACGGGTCATGGCCGTGACCTGCAGACGGGTCAGAGACGTGGCCTGCAGACGGGTAAAGGTAATGACCTGCAGACAGGTCAGGGTTGTGACCTGCAGACGGGCCAGGGAGTGATGGGTGATGGCCGATTGCAAGTTTGAGAAACAGAACGGGTCGCAAGATATAAGGCATCAGCGAAGAGATATACCTAAGGCATCAGCGAAGAGAAATACAGCTAAATTCGCTAAAGCTTCTCATTTCCTCTATGAAAAGGTTATATTGCGTATATCTAACGGTCCGTCATTGTGCAGTATGAGGAGGAGACGGTTTGTATTTACGGTATGCGGGGGAGACGGTTTGTTAGTATACGGTTATGTGGTGAGACCATGAGACATGAGTGTAGGACCAGGGGGGGGGGGGGCAGGGGGCCATGGTCCCCTGACTTTGCGAACGAATTTTAGTTTAAAATATTTCCTTTTCCTTACTGAATATTTTGTTTAGCACCGTTACAGATCCGAGAGACGAGAAGAGCTCAAAACTGCAAAGCTCGGATATGTGGAGGAGACGGTCCGTCAGTGTATCGTATGTGGAGGAGACGGTCCGTCAGTGTACGGTATGTGGAGGAGAGGAGTCACGTCAGACCCATCACACGAGACGAGCCTAGGGCTATATGGCCGTATGCTTTATAGGTGCTTACGCCCCCGATACCGTCATTACTGCGTTATTGAGTGGTGCAGTGAATTATGCTAAGAGGCTCTAAATTTTGTAATGAGTGATAAAAACGTGCCAGATAGCACATAATTCCTTGACCGCATGATAAGCATTGATCGTCGTGTATGTATTTCTGGTTTTAGGGGCTATACCAGCGTTAGACCGATGCCTTTGAGTTATTTTTATCAGAGCAGTGCATGCATCCCCGAGTTTGAGCTAGGGATCCACCAGATGAACTATCCAGCCGGATAGTCGTTTTTTTACACCACTATACGGTATCCGGCCGGATAGCCGGATATGTTACGTTTTAGCTCATTGGCCGCAATAACCCGATTCTTGAGGCGGCCGAAGTCGTTCGCTACCTATGCGTATTTATTACTAAATTACCGTTGCAATTTACGGATATCAGCACGCCTGACCCTTCAGGTGCACGACTAAAAACTATTGTCCAAAATCAGACAAAATAAAAACGAGCAATTTCATATACGGAGATTTAGTCTGGAGGGTCGCTAAAAGAAGTTTGGCCCGGCCTGTTTCTCAGTGTATGTGTGACTGTGTGGGTGTGATCAGACGGAAAAACGGATCCTGTACGCAAACGGTTGAGCCGATAGGGACGGGCGAAGCACCGTTCGACGCGGCCATTCTTGTCATTGATGAAAGGTCTGATCGCCGGTCGATCAGTCGATTGGTGCCACTTGGCACGTATCACGTGCCACAAAATACCAACTACACAACATTTATTGCCGCCTACCTCCACAGATCGAACGGGCTTGGCAGGCGGGTCCGTACTTGCAGGCCAAACGCATTCCACTCTGATCCAGTTTCCTAGGGAGTCGTCTTTCCCGAATGGTGAAAGTCGTGCCCCCCCCCCCCCCCTCTCCCCCAGAGGGTAAAAGTTTGTTTTCACGTGGTCCTCTGATTTCGAGAAACTTTAAGCTATAGACGCGAAATTTGGTACTTCGATACAGTTTGACAAGTGCTTTTCGACAGTACATCACTCAGAGTGCTGGCGTGCATAGTGCACGTGCAGCGCACATGCAGTACCGGATCCAGGGGAGGGGGCGGCAGAGCGAAAGCCCCAAAACCGCCTGAAATCGGTAAAATTTGGCACATCTTTACTGTATAAGGAAATCCAAGCAACTTGTACTTGGAACTTTGTAAACTTGAAACTTGAACTTGAACTCAAAACGTATTTGTACACCATCCCCTGACCCTACAGTCCACTGTTGGGTCGGGGGACAGTAGGGGCGATGCTTCGAGTTTTTTTTTGCGTCATCTCCGAATCACTGCAGCGATTCGGAAACAACGCAAAAAAAACGCCGGCGCGCAGCGCCGTGTATTTTTTTGACACAACTCAACCCACATCCTTTCCGCACCTTCTCCACAAAAATTCGCCAAGTCATCTCAGATCAGGTCACCACAGGTCAGGCCCGCCGTGGTCCGGTGGCGGTCCGCCGTGGACCGGTGGCGGTCCGCCGTGGTCCGGTGGCGGTCTGCCGTGGTCCGGTGGCGGTCCGCCGTGGTCCGGTGGCGGTCCGCCGTGGTCCGGCGGCGGTGGCGGTAGGGCACGAGCCGAGCCGAGCCGCGTGGGTGGAGCGAGAGGGAGGGACGCGTCATCATTCTGGCCGGCACGGGCGTGCCGCCGCGCTCCCTAATCAGATGATGATTTAAACATGAATGGAGCGCCGCGCCAGAAGACGGCGCCTGAGAGCGGCGGGTCGCCGAGGAGGGCCCGCGCTCGGCGGCGATCGCCGACAGTCACCACTCAGCCGGCACGAGCTGATTTACCGCCCTGTAAAGCCAGATATGTCCTGTTTTTGTTGATTTTCGACTGATTTCGTAGTCGGCGTGGCGGTTTTATGGCGGTGTCACTATTGGGCGCCGTTTTGGAGTGCCATTGGAGTGCCGACACGGCTCCGAGCTGCCTCCCCCGCCAGGTCCAGAGGTGGGGATGCCCACTGTGTGCCGAGCTTGTTAACGGTCCACACATACGAATAGCTACAATAGGGCCGTCAGCGACAGGGATAGTGCCGGAGCGCGAAGGCTCACTTATGTGCTGCATACCCCACTGAGAAGAATACGGCATGCTACGGTGATTACATGCATTGCAGGTGTGAAATATGTCGACCATCATTCAGACACGGCAGTGGTGGGGTATCGACACCGGTAAACAGCGCGCTGCTTTGGAATACGTGCTGTTGAAGTTCAGCATACTGGTGACTTTGTCATTATCGCTGATGGTAGATAATTAACTCAAATTGTGTTCAGTGTCTCTTCAAAACAGAACAGTCTCGACTAATTACTGATGGCGATGTGAATCACGGTAAATTTAAGGTTAGCGTTGTCACGAATGTCGTTTGCCCTCAATGTATTACCAATCCTCCGCGTCGACTTGCCAATTCGGTAGATTATCTGGCGCAATTTACACGGAAAATATCACGGCACTTATATTTCGTAAAATTTGAACTCACGGTATTAGGTGTTGCCGATCATACATCAAACGCGAAAGTTCAGGAGAAACTAGGAGCAACACGGAGGCCTTTGGGTGCCCATGCCCGAGGTCTTTCTTGGGTCCAACGTCCAACACCTGTTATGGGTGGAGTGTAAGGAACGATAGCACAACCATGAGGGTGCTACTACATCATCCCACCCATCTATGGCAATCTCCACAATTAATCCGTCATAAGATTCACGGCCGAAATAAACTGCGACAGATTTACATCAGGAAGGCATAATCTACTTACAATCACAAATAAGATCGAGAGTGAAACTGATGCCGAGACTGACTGTCACAGCTCCACAGCTGGTTCACAGCCGGTCCACAGCCGGTCCACAGCCGGTCCACAGCCGGTCCATAGCGGTCGGATGTCAGTAGAGTGGACCTGGACAGGCAGCGCCGCCACACCCCCACTAAATCACAGGTCTCCCTCCCTCGCCCGCCCATCTCGCCGTCCCACCTGTAAGTACCTACACGAAATCTCCAAAAGCCAATTATGCCCGGAGCCGGCGGCCGCCACGGAGGCAGGCGTGGAGGCAGGTCCTGGTACCTGTCACGGCACCTGTACTGTTAACTGTCCTGTACCAGTCCTGGTACCCGTCCCGACACCTGTCACAGTGTCTGTCCCGGTACCTGTCGCGGCACCTGTACTGTTAACTGTCCTGTACCAGTCCTGGTACCCGTCCCGACACCTGTCACAGTGTCTGCCCCGGTACCTGTCACGGCACCTGTACTGTTAACTGTCCTGTACCAGTCCTGGTACCCGTCCCGACACCTGTCACAGTGTC
>JARFNZ010141106.1:0-10494 GCA_031763405.1 Balanus nubilus
GTGGCGTGTGAAGCGCCGGCGGAAGGAAGAGGCGCCGGTTTTTAGTGGCGGTAGCCTCTGTGATGACTCGCCTTTCTCTCCCCGCCTCTCTCCCTCTCTCTCCCTCTCTCTCCCGCCGGCCCCGGCCGCGAGTGGTGACGCGCTGTGAGTGACCTCGCCGGCAAAAAGCATCTGTCGGTTACACCACCAAGCCGGGCGTTTAACGGAGCCGTCGCCGTCTCACGTGCATAACAAAGCTGTCACTACGTTTCAGTGTACATGACGGAGAACCATAGACTTGTAGATGTAGATGTATCTAGATAGATGTATTCAGATTGTTTTGGTTTGTCAGTTATGTTTGCTGTGATCTCAAATTATCAATATTGATGTGTTACCTCAATCCTCATTCAATATCGCCATAGCGTGGCTAACTAACCCTGCTATGTTTTGAATTGTGCTAACTTTGCGTCTTCTCTCTTGTGTTCCAGCCATCGAAGGAGGACCCTCCTAAGCCTCCTCCAGACAAGAAGTGTCCCTCGGAGATGCTGCAGCAGGCGCTGCGGCGCGGCCCTCCCTACCCGATGGTGCTGACCCGGCCCGATGACGAGTACTGGGTGGACGGCACAGAGCACGAGACGGCCATGGACGCTCACGGAGACCCCGTGCTGCCCCAACACAGCTGGAAACCCAAGATTGAGTGTGACGAGACGGCCAAGTGCTACCGGCGGCACTTCCTCGGCAAGGTCAGTCCGCGGCGTGCGGTCACGGGTTAGGTCATGGGGCTGGTGATCGTGATCCAGGCAGGAGTGCAGCAGGAACTCTAGCACCTTTGCACCAGAGATTCTGGCTCTGTTGGAGAGATGTGTTTGTGGTTTGTTCTACATGAGGGCAGATGCACATCTCATTTTTTCGTGGTTTAGCGGCACGGGCTGACTACGGAATTCCAAACACCGGGACGTTCGGGCTTCCACCCAAAACTAATGGCAGAACGCCGGAGATATGGTCTGAGTGGGACCACATCTGCGCAGTCTTCATATTTGTCAGCTAGCCACTGTCCTCGCATGGCCGGCGTCTCCCATCTGCCCATCGGTCACAGACCGACACCACAATCGCCGACAAAAACCAGACATGTCGACGAAAATCGCCCGTGCACAAAAACTCCCCGCTTCTCCCCTCGGGCGTCGGTTCCTTGCCCCCACGTTCCCCTGGGGCTTTGTTTCGACCGCCTCGGTTGGTGGCGGTGTGGCGTTGTTTTTTCTGAAGGTATATGTCACGTTCGTGAGACGGGCTGGTGAGCTAAACTTTTTGGTCTGAAGCGACCTTCAAGTTCGAAAATTTAAGTACGTTATGATTGGGCAATGCTTGGTCTTGAATCTCGTGTTCGGGAAACCTATGTTCGGTTAGCGTCTGGGCCTTTTGAAGGAATCGCAAACAATCAAAGGAGTTCAGTGTTTGGGAGAAGGATCAAGAGACAAATACTTCAGATTCAGAAAGAGACATATCGCTTCACATGCCTGCGACGGACACGTGCTCACGTGGCTGGAAACGTGAGCATATGTTGCGTATGATGACCTTTCGGCCCTGAAATGCACTGAAGTGTTTACAAGCAATTGTTTTGAGCAAGATCAAGCAGCCAATTATCATATTTGAGAAGACAACCGTACGACTGGAGACAAATTGCAAACAGGTTGCGTCCGGGTCTTTTTTTATTTATGTTAACAACACGGATCTGAAAAGTTCTCAAGCTGTCCGCATTATTCATGCGAAACCTGCGCTGTGGGGCACTTGACGAGATAGGATTTCTACCCCGGGGTTATCACGTTTCGCTGTGCGTGCCGGCTGGCGAGTGTTTACGCGTGTTGAGTGCCCCGGGCAGCAGGTGGGATATGGCTGTCCGGTGCCTACTCGCCACCTGGTGAGAAGCCTCGGAGAACCGGAAACGGCGACGGCGTCGGGCAGGGTTGCGGGAGGCTGAAGGGAGGCAGGTGACTCACCTTCGGTCACTGCACAGCTGCCACTGCCTTACATGGAGCGAAGCCCAGTCCAGCCCGCACCGCAGGCGTGGCAGCTGACACCCCACCACGACCATCTGCTGCTTGTCCCCTACCGTCCCGCCATCGCCTCATCCTCCCCCATCCTCATCCCCCCTTCTGCTCCCGTCCTCCCTCACTCCCCTGTCGTCCCCGCCGGAAGGACTCCTATCCCTTCCCTCCCTCCCCTCCCTCCTCTTCCCTCCCTCCCCTCCTCCCTTCCTCTCCTCTTTTCTCTCCCGCCCACCTGCCATCGCCCGTCCCGCTCCGTCCCATCCGTCTCTGCCCGCCCCTCGTTAGCTAAGCTCGCGTTTCCGCAGCGAAATGCTACGGTAATTAGTCCCAGGGCGCGGATGGGTGACTCTGGACACACCGGAAATCGAAGTATGTGCCGGGCAGGACTTCCGGCCACAGTGGACGGTCACTCGGCGGGCGGAGGGTCAGGGGGGACTCGGCACACAACGCGGGCAGCGGCACGACACGGGAGGTAGCACGACACACCACACGTCACGGACATACACGACACGGCACGGACATACACGACACGGCACGGACGTGCACAACACGGCACGAACATACACGACACGGCACGGACATACACGACACGGCTCGGACGTACACGACACGGCACGGACGTGCACAACACAGCACGAAGCGACACGGCTGGGTGGCTTCAAAGCCGGAACCCGGCAGTCATGGACCATTTAAAGCTCCCTGAAGGGGTGTTTCTTAAGTATCGACGACAAAAAGATACGATTACAGTAGAGGTAACGTTCAGTTTCCGCTTATGCATCTATTGCAATATACGACATACGTGCGATTTAAGTTATGAGAAATACAAATTCAAAAGGTCGCATTGCATTCATCAAAATGCATGGGATATGAAATGCTCATTCAGCCAGCGCTTGTAGCTGACACCTGAACTCCTCCCATATGCATCCGTCTGTCCGCTGCGGAGAAGGCCTGACTGGGTCAGCTCAGCTCGGCGGGTCTATCGATCCTGCCCGCTGGAGAGACGCGTCTCCCTTCACAACAGCCCCCTGTCGCGTGCTATGTCTCCAAGCTCTCAAAACTCTCCACTGGAGTGGCCCTCAGTCTCCGCACCGTGCCGTCGACGTCAGCCTGCCGTATTGGCTGCAGGAAGCAGGTAGCGAGCTGGCTTCATGGGTGGTCTCCACTCGCGCGTTGCATCAGCAGACGCGAGACCGCACCGGGTCAAAATGCTTCCTGATGAACCTAAGAATGTTTCGTGCCGTTTCGTGCCATTTCGTGATGCTGCGCTAAAACGGTGTGGTTATGTTCATCTCTTCTGCATCCGTGCCATTTGCGTCGCGGGATAACTCTGCCGGTAGCGGCGCCAGCGCGTGTCTGAGCGCCGTTTCACGGCAGACGCCCGGCTGAATCCCGCAGTATACCGAGACCAAACGCCGCCCGGCTGTCCAGAAATACCCCCGCTAACGAATCAACTTTATGCGAGACCCGTCGGCGGTCTGCCGAGTCTCGGCGGCGGGCGAGCGCTCGCCCGGCCGGGGGCTCGCTCGGCCGGTCGCGACTCGTGCGCGGCTGCCAACTGGAGCGCCCCGCCGGGCCCGGTCGGGCCGAGCCTGACTGGGCAGCGTCGAGGCGAGCCGGTCCGCAGTCGGGTCGCTCCGCAGTAGTGTGGGGCAGATCGTCAGGCTGATAGACAGAGCTGGGACGAGCCAGACCGCCCGCCGCGCTGGCTCGGCCGCCTCGCCTGCCTCGCCTGCCGCGCGGCCAGGCATGCTGTGGCAGAGGCCGGGCCGCGCGGGCCGTCGGACCGTCGGGCCGTCGGTCTCGGGCTGCCCGGCGGTCGGACTTGGCAGTATGTGTGCCACGACCCGCCGTGCAGCGCAGCCGGGCCGGGCCGTCCGGCGACCTGCAACTGTATCGGTCGGGTCAGCCCGGGTCAGGTGGCCGGGTGGGTTGAGGTGGGAGGGCAGTGCCGGAGACGTGATTACATTGAAGAGTACCAGACAGACATGCGACTGCAATGAGATGGAACGGACTAGAAGGGGATATGGCTATGCAGGATATCGCAGCTCACTGAGTGGGCGCGGGCCGGGATGGTAAGACATTGAACAGACGAGCAGGCAACATCACACGCATCAACTAGCACCACACCAAGCCATTTCAGCATTTCACACAGCCCCACCTCGCGCCTGGCCGGCTGTGACCCGTCGGTTGCCTCCCGTGGCCGGCGCCGGTGCCTTTGGAGGGTAAACAGGTTCAGTCGCCGCCGCCGCCCGCCTTGCCGCATCCTGGTGAAAGCGGTTCCGGCCTCCAAGCGACCCGGCACGTCCACTAACACTGCCGCCGCCGGGGCAGGCCAGGGAGTCAACACTGCGTCTTGCTTGGGGAGATATGAGTTACGCTAGGAATGCAGCTGTCCACTCGAGTATCTATTATCCGCGCTTTGCCAGTGTCTGTCGCAATACGTGATGAAAATGAGGCTCCGATCACGCTGAGGGCGCGTGGCCACTGGCCATTGTGTACACCAGCACGGTCGCAGGGCGCAGACGCCAACTCCTACCGGACATAGGGATTGGGGGGGGGGGGTGATATGATTGCTGCGGGTACTGCGAGGTGCGTAGTATACACTGGGAAACTGGAGACAGCGCGTTCTTTGAAAACGGGATAGGTCAGAACCAATTAGAGAGAAATAGTAAATATTATCTACCGGATATGAACCGGAATAGCCGCTCCTAACGTAATTGATGAGACTTGGTGAGTAGAACAAGACGCAAGTCATTATTTTTTCTTCTGAGAAGTGATCAGGCGGGTCCCGAGTTCTGGAAGGACAAATACATTAATCAATTGAGCAGACTTCCAGCACTCCATCCGTCTCTACCGAACTCCGCTCTCGCGTGTACGCTTTATCGCCACATATGAGCGCTGAGATGGGACCACGTTGGGTCTTGGACTCGGCTCGTTTCTTTGTGAGTGTCCATGTGCTTGGGGGCGGGGCGAGTGAGGGCGTGGTACCACTACGGGCGGTCTGGGCACACCTCCGACGGTACCTGCTGCCGCCTGACTGCCGCGCCGCTCGACCGGCATTCGACCGACACTACTGACCCAGATCGGTCTGATGTCGGGTCAGCGCCGTTCTGGCCGTGCGAGCGAGACCGGTCTTATAGCAGACAAGGCCGCGCTGGACCAGGTCTGGACGGGACGCACCGCGACGGGGCTCACCGGGCCGCACCGCGACGGGACGCACCGGGACTCGCTGGGACACACGGGCCGCACTGGGACACACGGGCCGCACCTCGCCGGGCCGCTGGGGACCGAGGCCGGCCGCGCCGGGACACGTCCGTTTTTGTCCCGTGCCGCCGCGAGGTCGCGCCATTGGACTCACGTATTGTCATTCCTTGCGCGGCCAGCTTTGGACGGATGACTGGCGGATCTTTTTTCCGTCTCCAACGTGAAGGCCAGAAATGGATCCGCCGGGCAAACGAAATGGATTGCCTTTCACTATGCGGGACGCTTGAGTGCCGGAAACCTCACGAAAATATGCCCGGTCGAATTGATTTCTCACCAATGTATTGGGATCAGTCGCATTTATACGGGATTCCTGAGGAATGGAATTCGCTCCTGAATCGCAGTGTGAAGCTGCCAGTCTGTGATGGAGCATGCCATCAAATCAGGCATCATCGTTCACAAATGCCTCCACATAAACCGTAAATGGCGCAGCGATTAACGCCAGTGACAGTCTGAGTCTGAGTCTGAGCCTGAGTCCTGACTACTGAGTCGGAGAGCTGTGTCTTGACCCATCCCCGGTAAGCTCTCTGGCCATGATGGGGATAATCTTCATCTGGCCTCACGGGGCCGTCCCATAAGGAGAGTGGGCATCACACCTGCGGCTTCGGCACTCTCTCTGACAAACACTGATGGCGCTCGCTAACCGCGGCCAGCCACTCCACGATTGAAAGAAACCGTAGGCTAGCGAAGGCGGAGCCGGCGGCGACTCTCGGCTCATCTTCTGCCGCACTGGTGCCTCTCAAGTAACTATAATGATTACTGGGGACGTATCTTACTGGGGGGAGGGTAGGGGAAGCTTACATGCGGCATTGTTGTCACTGGTGCACGAAAAACGCGACAAAGCCACCGTGGATCGAAGTGCCCGAGGTGAACGTGCACGAGACGGCCTGCGTCGCATGGGCGTGGCTTCTTGGACACGTCTTGTTACCCCGGTCAATATTTCTATTGACGTTTCTGCCACTTTGAGTCGTCGTCGTCGTCATCGTCGCCGCCGCTGCCATCGTGGACGTCGTCACAGGCGGTTTCTGTGGAACCTGTGAGTACCGCCCATAAAAAGTTGCCCCACCTCCCGCGGCAGGGGCTCGTCACGTCACGTGACCTGAGAGTCACGTGGCAAGCGGTGGCGACGGCGGCGACCATGGCGCTTCTGTGCGTCGCCGTGGTCGAGATGACGCAAGGTAACGAGCGGCCCAGGCTCTTGTTAGCGCCGTAACGATGTCCGACGCGCTGGAGATGTGTGGATGGGCTCTGGGGGAAGCCGCCGATCTATAGGGTTCTCGGAACGGCTCTGGACGGAGGACCAAGTGTTGCTTAGGATACAATGGACTTCAGTCTGCCTGGATTGTCATTTGCTCGGTCTTGGATGATGTCTGTACCAACACCTTCTTGGGACTAGGGTAATTGGCTGGATGATTGGGCGGATATAAGGTGAGGGTGAGAGTAGGTATTATTTTCAACGAGTTCAAAGGAGGAATGCTACTTGAGTATGCATATGATTTTGATCAGCACTATCCATTCAGCTCATAGTCATGCAAGTTAATTCCCTCGTGCAGTTGCCTCGTTCATACCTCCATAAATTCACGGGACAGAACCAGGTCACTAATACATCATGGGATGGCGCGGTGCGCGTCATGTAAAGCTCTCGCCCTGAGCCAAGGCCATTTAGTCAGACGGCCGGCTGACAGGTCGCATCGTCACGTGACATCGTGGCAGGTCGCCGTGGCTTCAGGATCGTGATTCGGGTCATCTGTTGTGAACATGGGCACCGTTGCCTGCGCGAACGGTCCTCTACGCATCAACGCGTGTGCGCCTAACCGCTACAGCCACCGCCACCGCCCTCCGCCCTCCGCCCTCCGCCCTCTGCCCTCCGCCGTACCGGTCGGTACTGGTGCGTGCCTGATGAGGGCCAACGCCCGTGTCTCTGTGTACAGAGGACTCACCCCTCCCTCCACCATCGGGGGGGGGGGGGGGGGGGAGGGAACAATGGCCGACTGTTCTGACGTCCCGCCGTGCTGTGACCTTTGCATGACCCGGGCGATGACTGAGGAACTCGTCTGGTACCCGCTCAAACCAATGAGCCTCCTGTAGGGCTCCCGGGGGTCACCCCGCTAAATGTCGGCACATTAGACCGAAGGGTCGGAGACAAGCGGTACTCCATTATTCATATCCTTCCTTAGTTTATAAACGATTTAAGGCGCTATTCTGAGGGTCGCCAGTCCGCCAGCAGATGGCACTGCTACTTTGGGGATGCATGATTCATGAGGGAATGACATTAGCAGCAGTAGCAGCAGCAGCAGCAGCAGCAGCAGCAGCGCTGGTGGCGGCGGCGGCGATGGCAGCAGCAGCAGTTTGCGGTTCGATGCTATGCATATCTGTCGTGACGCCAGCCGGCTGTTGTGGGCCTCCTGACGGTACTGGTGACCTGGCACCGTACTGACCTGCCTAGCACCGTGGCCGATCTGAGATTGTAGGTCGGTAGTGGACCGGAACGGTGGCACTGGACTACCGACTCCCGAGAGTAGGACTGTTAACCTGCCGTCTGTTCCAGTGGCAGCTCCAGATGTCTTCATGGTCAGGCGCTACATGGTAGCGTTTCTTCACGCATTAATTACATCTCTGCTAGTTCTCATGTCTTCTCTAAATTCTGCTTTACTTTAAAACTCCACAAAGTTGTAGTCGCATCTCAGCTGCCGCTGCCACTGTCCCCCCGTTGCGGCCCTCATTCATCAGCCTGAACCACCGCTGCCTCCACTGCCGCCGCCAAAGACGATCGCTCACCACATCCTCCGTGCCAGTGCCGATGCCGCCGCCCGTCCGCCTGCTTCCGCATTGTTTTCCGTTAGCACCAGCGATCCGGACGTCTGTTGTTCCGCATCCGCTAATGACCTCCCGCCACGCGCCAACGACGACAGCACGAGCTGTCCGACGGCGTGGGCCCTGGGCCCTAGGTCCCGCGCCTGGGCAGTAGGCAGCCGTGGCACGTTCTTTCACCCGGCTTCCTCACAAGGATAAAAGCTTGCAACCAACATTTTTTCTAGAAAATTAAAGTTTGGGTTGCATTAAATCGACCTTGATCTCGACTGACAGTACATTTTTTCGTGTGGGTTAAAAAACGTTTGGAGAAATGTTGGTTAGATTTTTGCCGTTTGCACGGCGTCGCATGTCGGCGGCGGCCGGCCGTTAAGCAGGTGACGGTGACGGTGGCGGCTGGCCGGCCACCGTGGTCGGGTCGGCTTGACGCGCACCGTTTGAACACGCACCGTTACCTGTCTACTGCAGTCGATGAAGCGTGGACAGTGACTCCTCCCCTCCGCCTACTCATGCTGAGGCTCCTGGACCAGTAGACCTCCGGCCCGGCCTTGGCTTCTTCTCGGTCGTGACACTTTTGGGAGTTGTCGAATCTGGGAGGGTCACTAGTGGTCCGTCCTTGTTCGATAACTAAAAAATGTTGAGGAGCTGTTCTCAGCCGTCCTTGGCAGTGCCATCAACGTTCCGTGCACATTCCGAAGATCGACAGAGCCCCTGAACCGCTGATGTTCGCAGAACCGCTCAGTGCAGCTGTTCAGAGCTGTTCAGATAGCGGGCGGAGTCCCTGATGGGGCCGGCCGCGGCGGCGGGCCTTTGAACAGAACACCAGGAGGCAGCAGGCGGGGCGGGTGCCGCGCTGCGCCGCCCCTCTGCAGATCTTGCAACGACGAATTCAGCATTCTTCTCATGCATCAGGGTTTAACACTCCACAGCCGCATCAAACCCCGCACCATGTTTGGACGGGCCTCAACGTCTCTTGGTCCTCTGCCCCACCGCCCCGCCGTCTCCGGCCCTTACCTCGTCGGCTCCCGCCGCGCCTTCCGTGCGGCGGCGTATACGCGAGAAAGCCATTGCGCTGTGAGTGTTACCCAATGCCTTTCTCCCGTGGCGGTGGGGCAGGTGGCCGCCGAACCGGCTTCTGCCGGAAGGCGCTGGTGGTAACGCTCGCTCACCTGCTTGCGCCGCACGTGCTGTTTTTGTGCCTGTTGTGCACACCCCTGCTGCAGCTGGGACCCTGTGGGCAGCCGCCCCACGGCGCGGGCGCGAGCACGGGGACGGGACGGTCACGGGCACGGGCACGGACACGGACACGGACACGGACACGGACACGGACACGGACACGGACACGGACACGGACACGGACACGGACAATGAAACAACATTGTGATCTAGCGCAACAATATCGTTAAATAAACTCACAGCGCTAAAAGAAATCGAAGAAATCGGTGATAAAATGAAAGGAAATGCATAACGCTAATGGCCTGCTAATATTTCCCAAGCAAATATCTCAGTCCTGAAGCACAATAAGACAGCTTTGACTGAGTGTGTGAAACCTCAAGCCATCGCCACTGCATCTAACTCAATTCTTGTATTTATTTCGCGATTATCATGCTTGTTTTTTTTCTTGACACAGTATCCGTCTCCCCAAACATGATTAAAGGTTTGAACCTTGGACAAATATAATGATACATTGTCAATTAAAATTTCAGTGAGATGTGCTGTACCTGAACTACCATGACAACTACCAACTACCAAACCTACGGCGAAAGGGTTGGAGCATCACATGGGATACCCATAACCCCAAGGATAAAATACGAATAGGGCAACCATAACCATAAAATACGGATGTGTGTGAAATTGTGGATGTGTCGCACTAACCAAGGGCTGGGTTAGTGCGAGTGGTCCGGGCCTCAACAGGTTCCGCTTTTCTTTAGGCGGGATGTTCGTCAAATCGTATCAAAAGAACTGAGATTCAAAGGGCCATTAATTATGATCGCAAATCCCCCCCATAATGCCGGCATTATGGCAGGGATTTGCGATCATAATTAATACTATTCGCTAAAAGAAAAAATGATATCTGTGCACATATTTGTATCACACAATCACACACAGCTATATCACTCCTACATTTTGTATCCAGAGTTAGGGAAACACCAGTAGGCCGCTTGGCCAAGAAAAACAAAACGAAACAAACACATTTTCTTAACGCAGCAACCGTACTTCAGTGAGACGTAGCAAGTTCCCTCAGGGAGAGCCAACAAATTTTGTCGCAAACCATCGTGTGTGATGTCAATTTCCATGCTCACCCCCAAACGAGTGAACCGATTCACACACACACACACACACACACACACACACACACACACACACACACACACACACACACACACACACACACACA
>JARFNZ010141117.1:0-10494 GCA_031763405.1 Balanus nubilus
CAGCGCCCGCGGCGGCGGCCGACCAGGGAACTAACGCCGGCCCGCCGCCCCCCTGGGCGTCCCGCGCCTCCTTCCACCCGATCCGGCCCCCGGCGCTCCCCAGTGGCGAGGCGGCGCGCCCGGCGGCGGTCACCAGAGGTACAGCTCCGCCCTGCCTGCCCGCTTCTCACCGCCTCTGCCTGACGCCCGGCGCATCGGCACTCAACAGACACACAGACACGCCGCCGCGGCAGGCTTCCTAACCGCGCCTCGCTCCGATTCAGCTGGCTTGGACGGTGGTGCGGACGCCCGGGAGCGCAGCTATGGTAGCGAGGGGGTGGTGGACGGAGATGGTTGACTAATATCACTACCAGGTTTGGTGTGGTGCTAAACGCATGTTTTATGTGTTCTGACCTAACAACACATCCGCCTAATTTTGTGTTGTCGTTTCCTAAAATAAGTCAATTTGCTGCCCTCCAAGTTTGTCATTATTACCGCTACAGTCTCGTATTGAAGCCATTTCTATATTTTACTTAAACGACCGATTCATTTTCGCTTTTAAGCTCTTTGTTTCATCTATAAATTCAGATTTGTTATTCTGAAATCAACGTCCCAGCATCCTCTTGATCGTCTGACAATTTCAACGTTAATCCAATAGTATATAGGTGTAGCTAGAAACGAGAAACGAGGCTGGCATCAGTTTTAAGTAGCAGATTGAACATCGAACTCTGCCTTCTCTAGTCGGCTGCCCGGGTTGTCGTACTACACCCCAGCAGAACTAACCGATCGCGTCCCGTCCCTGCAGGCAGCCGGCGTCCGTTCTTCACCCGCGAGCCGTCGGAGCTGCGCGGCCAGATGATCCGCGCGACGCTCTGCAAGTCGCCGCAGGGACTCGGCTTCACCATCGTCGGAGGCGACGACGACGAAGAAGAGTTCCTGCAGATCAAGTCGGTGGTGCCCGAGGGGCCCACCTGGCTGGACGGCCAGCTACAGACCGGTGAGGGGGAGAGAGAATGGGCGCTGAGGTCAGGGATCAGGATGCAGAGTGAACGAACATTGACGTTAAACGTACGGGTTTCGACGGGAGCGTTGAGGAGGTCCAGGATGGGACAAAGGTGTTAAGGTGGAGATACAGTGGGCTCTGAAGGCTGGATAGGGCACCTAATGAGGCTCCGGTTTGAGAAACATGTCGTTACTTCGTCCAGGGCTTTGTCGTTGATCACGGTTCTTTCTTTCTAGAAACAATACGCTATTATCTCACCATCTTTGCAACACAACGACCTGCTACATGTTTTGCTCCATGTATGGCACTGTAACACTAGGGTAGGTACTCTCTGTGTGTGATATTGCATAAAACAGCACAGCTGTGTCTCCCCTGCCCTTGGTGACGCCCCGGCCACTTTGTGTGGCGGAACTTGTGTGTAACATGTCGCTTGGCTGACTGTTCCGTCCCTCCCATATTCCAGGTGACGTGCTGGTGTACGTGAACGGCCAGTGTGTGCTCGGCTACACGCACCAGGACATGGTGCACATGTTCCAGACGATCGCCGTCGGCGAGATGGTCCAGGTCGACGTCTGTCGCGGCTACCCGCTGCCGTTTGATCCGGACGACCCCAACACTGAGATTGTCACCACGCTGGCCGTCAACTCGACAGGTTAGTGGAGCGGTCAGCAGGACTGTCGGCAGGGGTATAGTTACCACGAGCGTAGATCGTTATCCCTCCCCCAGTCGTGCAGACGGCACGCGCAGTTCTCGTCTACAGTGTTGCGGTACAGCCTAACTTCAGGCGTTTACAGATGGCGCCATCTAGGGACAGGTAAAAGTATAAGTGGACACTTGTATTCTTAAGTAGTTGTTCCTAGAGTCAATCATCACATAAAACTGGACGTCATTTACCCCCCCCCCCCCCCCCTTACCAACCATTCGCGAATACGTAGAGCTCAGTTCTCGGGTTTAGCTATGCGGTACAGCATAACTTCAGGTGTTGACCACCAGTGCCATCTAGGCACAGAGGCAAAACATGATTACGCGCGGTTGCTAGGCAGTTCTTCCAAGCGTCTCGCAAAACCTAAACCTTACCATAAAGGTAGACATTATTTAAGAAGGAACTCGAAGCCTTTCCCCCAATGCACGGGCCACAGCTCCCAGCTTCAAGTAATGCGGTACAGGATAACTTCCGGCGCTGACTACTAATGCCATATAGGGGCGGGAATATAAGTAGATTTGAGAATGGCTAGTGCAATATCTCATTCACACGTGTTATTCGTTCCACATTCAGCATCCCCCCCTCTCCCCCTCCCCCAGATGCCGGCCACCTGCCCCGCTCGCGCAGCTCGGCCGAGCACGGCTACGGCCGGCGGCCGGGCACGCCGCCTCTCGCCGAGCACGGCGTCAACGCCTCCAAGTCTATGCCGGACCTGAGCGGCGGGGCCCGGCCGGACGGTATTCATCGGCCCAGCTCGGTTGACCTGCTGGCCTCAGGTGAGTAGGACGATGTCAGGTGAAGTGAACGGGACGGGATACAACTCATGGGAGGTAAGTCGCCGATCGGCGAAGAAATTGTCCAAGGAAAGCCTGATATAGAGGCAGTATTTCGTAAACATGCCTCATAACTCTTTGCATAGATAACATGAATACATATTTATGTTATCTATGCTCTTTGCTATATCTTTCGTTGTTGCGTATGTCTTGATCAGTTGTGTCGATTTCGCCTCATGCAAACGTCTGATTTAGACCTCAAATTTGTCAATCAAATCGAAATCAAACTAGTCCAAATAATCATGTTTATCATGCTATAATATATCCGATATGTTTATCAGATTAGGTCATCGCAACGGCTGCATCGTAGCAGACAATCCCTCTTCACGCATAACTGAACAGAGCTATTGACATCCTCCTGTTCTCCCCACTACAGACGGCGTCCCCCGGCCGGCGCCGAAGCCCCGCTTCCTAACCGTTTCCATCGCAAAGGGAGACGCTGGCTTCGGGTTCACCATTGCGGACTCGGCGCATGGCCAGAAGGTGAAGAAGATTCTGGACCGCGGCCGCTGTACGGATCTACAGGAGGGAGACATCCTGGTGCAGATCAACGGGGTGCCGCTCAAGGCCATGCCGCACGCCGAGGTTGTGCAGGTGTGTAGGTAGTTAATGTGTGGAAGTATGTTGCTCGAGTATGTTTCTGCTAGCGTTTGAATATTTTATCTAGGTAAACTGGTTCCATCTATGGAGATAGTCGGCTCATGGGGCAGGTGACTCCGAAAGCGCCAGGATCCCGTCAATGATAAGGTTTGTTGAAAATCATTTGATGTTCTCTAGTATCACAAGATTGCAATGACCTCTTACATAACCTATCGCTTACGGATCAGCCCTTGTTATCCTATTCATAATACAGGCCCATGTGTCGCTTCGATATCTTTGACGCTCATCGCAGTTACATTGATGGTTTTATCCTGTAACCTATCTGAGATCCGTTCTGTCCGCCCGTGCAGGTGCTGAAGGACTGCCCTTTGTACCGCGACTCAACGATGACGGTACAGCGGGGAGGCACGACCAGTTCCTCTCGGAACGGTGGCCGGCGCTCCTCCCAGCCTAACCTGCACCTCCACCGCAGCCGCACCCCCACCGGCGACCCGTACAGCTCGGAGGCCTCAGAGAGCGCCGCGATGGCCGAGCGGGGCTACCGCCCGGACGGTCAGCCCGACAGCCTAGGGTACATGTCCGACGGGAGGGGGTACCAATCGTCTGAACCGGCGGGAAGACCAGAAGATCACGGGTACCCCTCGTACTCCAGCCCGCAAGACGGACGGAGTTACCACGACCCGTACTCCGAGCGGCAGGGGTACCACCCGTCGGACCGACCGCCCCACAGGACCGACGACCGCGGCTACCCGTACCCCGGGGTACAGGACGGCGCCGGGTACCGTCCCGGGGAGTACGACCCCTACCGCGGGCCGGCGGCGGACCCGGGTCCCGAACCCATACACCGCGCGGCGGACTCCGGCTACGGGGGCAGTCAGTCGCATCGTGTACCGGAGCCGGGGTACGGCGGCCCGCCGTACCGTCCCGAGCCGCCTCCTCACGCGGACGCCTACCGACCTGGGCCGCCTCACTGGGACGGCCGAGCGCCGTACGCAGACGGCTGGCCGGCCGAGAGACCCCCCGCCGACGGACGAGGGTACGGCGGCAAGCACGGCGACTACCCTCCTCCCTCCAGCCCGCGACACGGCACGCAGCCATTCTCCTACCACCGGCCGAACGGGCCGAACGCGCGGCCCGGTCCGCCGCCGGTCTCCGCCCATCAGAGGCGGAAGCAGAGCACGAGCTTCGAGCAGGAGCAGCCGGCGCCGGCGGCGGTGCCGCGACTGCCGCGGCCGCAGTGGGTGGAGACATCTGTCACGCTGGAGAGACGAGAGACCGGCTTCGGGTTCCGCATAGTCGGCGGCACGGAGGAGGGCTCCCAGGTGTCCATCGGCCACATCGTGCCGGGCGGAGCCGCCGATCTGGATGGCCGGCTTTACACCGGGGATGAGATCATCCACGTGGACGGGCAACTGGTGGTCGGCTCCTCCCATCACAACGTGGTGCAGCTGATGAGCCAGGCTGGAGGGAGGGTGCGGGTGAGTCGTGCTGGTGATGAGACGTCGGGATAACACCAACAATAGTCTCTTCATCGTTCAGTTTTTACTTGCTAGCCTAATCTGAGATTCGAGTACCTACTACATAGTTGGTGAGCATTGGTTTTCTCCGATGCCGTGCGACGATCTTTCCATTATACTATTTTCGCTGTTATGTTCAACTTCTTCAGCCTTATTATATTAGCCTCCGACTTATTCGGTCTTATTTCTCAGTTTTCTCCGACTTATTACTATCACCCAGGCCTGTAGCTCACCCCCTCCCATTCTCCCTCCCCAGCTGGGAGTCCGCCGTCTACTCTCCCCCGCCTCCCGGCCGCGGCACGCTCCACCTCCGCTCGCCTACCCGTTCGAAGTGACGGTGACCCGCGCCAGCGGCGAGGGTTTCGGCTTCGTCATCATCTCGTCGGCGGGCCGCTCGGGCGCCACCATCGGTCGAGTGCTGGAGGGCAGCCCGGCAGCCCGCTGCGGCCGGCTGTTCGTGGCCGATCGGGTGCTGGCGGTGAACGGCAGCCTCATAGCGGGCCTGCACCATGACCAGGTGGTCGGTCTGGTCAAGGAGGGAGGCCTGAGGGTCACGCTGACGCTCGGCCAGCCCACCGATGATTCGTCCAGTACGGCGTCCACCCCGCAGAAGGTGAGCTGGGCCAGTGTAAAGGAGGCGAGAGGGGTTGTTTCGTTTTTAATATAATATTACGCGTCTATCATTATTTCTCTCGTACAATATTATTTAAAAAACGTGATGATCTAAATGATATCATTTAATTCAATTTTTGATATTTTATTGATTGATCCATTCATCGTGAAATAGGATGACATTAATTTACTTTTTGTTACGCAAGGGCACGTAGGTACGCATGCCATCGATATGTGAAAGTGACCTTGTTCGGACGGTCGCAGAACGAGCTAATACCTGCGTCCGCCCACCTGACTACTGTGACACCACGTGACCAGACGCCTGACTCTGACCCGTGGTCACGTGACAGGACGGTTTATCCTGACTCGAGCCTCCAGGACATCAGGTATACCATCGCTGACTATCGACAGACTGACCATCAGTTGTCAAAATGCTAATAAACGTGTTAAACGTTCATTTTATTGGCATCTTCTTCATCACTATTAAATCTTATTTGAGATTCCGTTTCCATGCATGCAACTTTAATTTTGTGTGACAAGACAATCAAAAATGTTTAGTTTGAAGACGGTGTAAAGTAATTTAATAAATACATTGCATGATTCCGTTCTGTCTTACTCCACCGAGTAATCAGGCCGTTCTGAATGTTGTAGCTTGCAATGTCTTCTTCTGACCGCACCGGTACATGACATTGACCAGACCATGCTATGTGACCTTGACCAGGGTCGGACGTTACCTTAGCATGACTGGAGCCAGACTGCCTGACGGACGGCCCTGGACCGAGGTTAGTCGGCGACTGATGTTGACTGAGGCACGATGTGTCCTGATCAGTGGGGTGACTGAATGACTGACATGTCGGTGACTGAACCAACTGAACTTGAGGACCTGATTTGATCCGCCCTGACCTCGCTTGAACTAGCTTGATTCGGCTTGATGACGACATCAGCGATGAGCCGTATACCGCAGCAAAACGACTAACCTTTTGTTGCAAAAATATGCCACTAAAACACCGTCAATGTGCACTTAGCAAAACGATAGTACGAAATGGATTGACACAATTTTAACGCATATGCGGTCAAAGCACGGTCAATTTGCAGTGCACTCTGTAAAACGACGGTAGGAATAGTTCGCACCGTTTCACCGTCCTGCCTAGTGCCTATGACCAGCCATCAGTCTCCTGCCTGGCCGGCGGCGGCCGTGCCTGTCCATCAGCCCCTCAGTCTGACCCTCACTCCCCGTAGGAGGAGCACCAGGCCGGCGGCGGCCGTGCCTGTCCATCAGCCCCTCAGTCTGACCCCCACACCCCTCAGGAGGAGCACCAGGCCGGGGATGGCGCCCCGGGTGACGGCGAACTGCACGCCATCCAGTTCCAGCGCGGCTACCGCGGCTTCGGCTTCTCGATCCGCGGCGGCCGGGAGTTCGATAACATGGCACTCTACGTGCTGAGGATAGCCGAGAACGGGCCGGCGGCGCTCGACGGCCGCCTCAGGGTAGGCTGCTGACCTTTAAGTTCTGACCTCTGGACTCTAAGCACTGAGCTCTGACTCCTGACCTCATATCTCTGAGCTCTGACTCCTGACCTCATATCTCTGAGCTCTGATCTCCGTCTCCGTTGTAGCCAATTTTATCGAAACCAACCATCTATAGAACCCAGGGTTTTCGGCAACTATTCAAGCGATATTTACTGTAGCTTTTACTTAGCCTGTCTTTCATAATCCTTACCTCCGTTGGAGGGTGTACTTTACTAGCCATTGAAAGTGGCTCGGTTGATAACTTTTCCAACGTCCATCAGCGCCGTTCGAAATATTCACGAAACCTTTGTGTTTCCAGGTCGGTGACCAGATTCTTGAGATAAACCAGACCAACACGAAGGGCCTAACGCACGCTGAGGCAATCGAGCTTATCAAAGATGGCGGTTCCGCAGTCCGTCTGCTGGTGCGACGTGGTGGACGTGTGCCCCAGGTGAGCGTCCGGTTTTTTTTTCTTCAGACGTGCTGTAATCGATATCATGCGTGTAATCACGCGTCCAATTACCCACAATTCAATATATCATATGTGCTGTTGCGGACGAACCACAGGATCTGTTATAACATTTGACGCTGGTGACTTTTTGCGGGCGTCAAACCCAATACTGATGACGTGTATGACGGTGCTGACGTACTGGTTGCTGCCGTGTCTGGCGGTGCTGACGTGACGGTTGCTGCCGTGTCTCGGCAGGTGCTGACGGACCAGTCGGTGCCGTCCTCGCTGACGCCGTCATCGGCCGGCGGCACGGAACGCTCGTCACTCTCCCAGCCGTACCCGCACAACTACTCCGTCTCACACGGCGGCTACCACCCGGCGGCACAGGGCTACGCTCACCCCTCAGACGGCTACCCTCCCGTCTCACAGGGCTATCCTCCCGTCTCCTCGCAGGGCTACCCTCCCGTCTCCTCGCAGGGCTACCCGCCATCCTCACAGGGCTATCCCCCTGTCTCCTCGCATGGCTATCCTCCTGCCTCGCATGGCTACCTTAGCTCCCAGCCGAGTGGCTACCCCAGCTCCCAGCCATCCAGCTTCTCCAGCTCCCAGCCCGGCGGCTACCCCGCCTCCCACTCGTACCCAGCTCTCGCAGACGGCCCTCGATCGTTAGCCAACGGCCACGTGCCCGGGCTGACTTCGTACCCGCGCTCGGCGGCGCCGCTGGGCCAGAGCTCTCCCCTCGGGGCTGATGAGCTCGACTACTGGCGGCGTCAGACCAACCAGTAGCCAGCGTGTCGGAGTGTGTGTCCGTTCCAAGTCTGCACAGCGATCGTCCACCACTGCCAAGTGGTCGTAGCGGCTGCCTTTGCAGCGGCTCGTGTGATTTTATGTCGTGTTACCTCTGTGTTGAAGGTGGTGCCGGCCTTGGGTCGCGTTTTACGGCGTCGCGTGTTGTTGGTGTGTGGCGGTGGCGCTCAAGCCGGCTGTATTGCGCACTATAGTGTCGGTGGGGTGCGCCGCGTGTAGCCACGGACCACTGACTTGTGTTATGTTTTGTGCTCCTGCTGATCATCGGGCTCCCGTGTAGAGAAGTCCATCACACCTCAACGTCTAAGGTCTCCTAAAGGATTGTTTTGTCACGTCACTAAATCATGCTTCCGCGTTTCTCCGATACTCTGTATTTGCCGCTTTTGAAAAGACAATCATTATTTCATATGCTCGATCCTCTTGCGAATGTGCCTTAAATATTCCTGCCTGCAAGTGGTCAGATTTGGTCGTTTTGTGGTCAGAAGAGCCCGAAGCCGCTTCACCTGGCCAAGGGATGGCCAGCATGTACCAGTGATCGATGAAATTGTTCGTGAAAACTAATATAATATTTTATATGATGTTGACACCTCTGTTTCATTGTTCCGTAAAGGTGTGAAGTACCCATATAGTGCTCAAATTGGGGGCAATTACCCTCACTCGAGGTTGGAGCTTCAGTAATATAACCATTACCTAAACAGATTAGTGACACCTTAAAACTGATCGATTGATGATGACGGGGAAATAAAACACAGGGACGTGCCCCTATCTCGGGTTCTGTTTCACTAACCTGGCCGCCCAATCTTACAAAATGCCGAGCTTGCTCCAAATACCCCAGAGCGCCGTACATGAGCTATGTACGACAGTCGAATGGACCAAGTATGGCACAATGTGCCGTACTTGTCTGCGGATCTCAGGTCACGATATCCATAGGCGTAGGAACGTCACGAAAAGTGAGGGGGCCAGTGAAACTTTGATCTCGCCTTGTGGGAAAACTAACCCCCCTATGAAACATTGCTTTGCAGATTTAGACTCCTCTCGCTTTGGTGAATCGTTTGCCGCATTAAGTTTTGTCTTTGAAGACAAATTGAAGAGTTTAACGATTTTTTAAAACAAAAAGTGTGTGTGGGGGGGGGGGGGGGGGGCCGGGCCCCGTGCCCCCCCCCCCCCCCTGTTAATACGACTATGCTGACGAGCCATGGGAGAGTCACGAGTCACTGGAGAGTCATGGTCACGACACAGGCGGCTGGCTAATCCGTGTCAGCACCTTTGGCACCTTTCACCATCCATGCCTCGAACATCTCTTTCATGCCTTGTCCAGCTCCCGACATGCCTCGGACGTCTGCCATGCCACGAACATGTTGTCATGCCTCGGTCATCTTTACAAGTTACAATGAAGAGCAAGTGTGGACTTGGAGAGAGCCCGGCCCGCTCTCGTCACTGAAAGGCTGGCCGGTTCGTGCGGAGCCGCCCGTTGTGCGGGTCCGTGACGCCTGGCACAGTTTCCCCCGTGACACAGCGTGACAGGGCCCAACACGCCAACAGCCCGCGACGCACGGAAGACTCCAGAAGACGTCCGACCGGATTCCCAGTCTTCGCTTCCGCTACGATATTTGAAGTTCTTCGATTTCCAGCTACGTTAGGAAATGTGTCAAATTTGTGCTGATTTCGGGCGGTTTGGGAATGGCCCCATGTTCCCCTTAGATCCGCCCCATGTCTATGCCGAGTTACCGTCATCGAGTTCACCGCCACCGTCACTGCCGCCATAAGCGCCGAAGCGACGCGATCGAAACGTTTCAGAGAGCACACCGCTACTGGCGAGGTGCATCTTTTTATTACCACGAGAGAAACTGACATGCCTCGTCTCGGAGATTGACTGCTGGTATGACGATGAGAGAAGCGGCTCACTTGGGCGGGGACAATGTGGGACGGTTCGTTGCCACAAATGGGATGGTTTGGGAATAATGAGACGGTGGAACGAGCGTGCGAAGAGGTGGTCAAACGGATTGTGTTACAGTGTGATTTCCTGTCTGGGTTAAGAATAAGAATTTAGGCGCGCACGGGCAGAACCACTGGCTCTTGCGCTCGAGACCGAGGTTTGATTCCACGATGGCTGCTATGCGCAAGATAAGATCTCGCCTCCAAGTTGAACAGGTTAGCGTTTCCGACGAAACTTGAATTGCTCTTGCCGTCTTCCAACATAGGTATGCATACTTATAGTTATTGGGTCAACCCCGTCCCCAACAACATAAACAACGTTAGCTCTACAGTCCAAGTACCGTTAGAGTGTTGTTATTGTTATTGTTTTCGACCAGAGAAGCCGGATAGCTGACCCACAAACCCTCCATTCCGTAGCTCCTCTTGCTGATGTGCGTGCCACGCGTCGCTCTCTTATCTCCCTGCGGCAAGTTCCGCCGGCCGTGCGCGCGTCCGGGTACGCGAACACGCACATTCCGCGGGCGGGGGGGGGGGGGGGGGGTAGG
>JARFNZ010141128.1:0-10493 GCA_031763405.1 Balanus nubilus
CACCCCCCCCCCCCCCCCCCCCCAGGAAGTCGAAGGTGGCGAAATATACCCCAGCAACTGCCGGGTTAAGCTCCTCCACCGAATCAGCCTTCCGGCAACTTAGCCCGCCACTGTCGGGGGTTCGCGTCGTACACCGTCTGCCGGAGAAGGGTAATTTCTGCCCCACCCCTATCCATTTCATCTGGTGTAAACTGGATCTCTAAACAGAACCCCTTGTCCCCCTTTAGAAGTCCTTGTCCTTGACTGTCCTCCATTGTTTTACCTATTACATATTAGAGGTATGGTATGGTATTGCGCGGTTAAACATTTTAGTGTTATCCCTGTAATTTTAACTTATAAGGCATCGTCATCAAGCCAATGTCAGTGATCGATAAGAAGCAATTGACCGAAAGTGAGGGAGGGAGCCCTGACTAGACAGCATATCGCTTTTATCGCGTTTGAAAACGTCACGAGATGTCGCAATTTGAGTGCGCTGAAAGGTGAGAGAGGGCAGTCAACATTGTGTGTTGGTTTTTTTCCGGAGCACTTCAGCACAGAGGCTATCAAGCGCCCGACCAGTCAACATCGTTGACACCCAATCCGATAAGTGAGGGGGTTATGATAACCCCTTGGTACTCTTGTTTATGCGCATATGCTGGTTATTCACGAAGGGCTGCGATGAGTTTAGCTACGTTGCATATTTCCTTTGACACATATGCCGTGCCGCTGGCCGCAGTACACCGCTGTAATGCTGGGAGAACGTACGCCTGCAAAATTTCCGGCACCTTTCATAAAACTTAAATTATGTTCTGTTTTGTCCGCGAGGAATTACTATTCAAAGAGTGGATATGCGGATGCATGAACGAATGCTAAAAGTGAGTATGGTCCGACTTCTCAATGTGTCGGCATTGTGGTCAGCTCGTGTCGTAGGATGGTTGACATGACTGACCCACTAGGGAACTTGACCACCACTTCGTGGTAAGCGTGCTCATCTCCGCACAGCATCTACATCAAACACAGAGACTCGCGCCACGGCTAGTTTGTATTAGATTCAGGTAAAAGATGACACACGCAAACGGCTCCCCACAAACCAACCGGCACATGCAGCGTCCGTACGTTTGCAATGAGACCAGAGACCGACACGATTGCACGGCAATGATAGCACCCCAATGAGCTGTGACCCCGCATGGAACGCGCGTCACGCACGTGTTACGCACGCGCTCCCCAAGCCAAACGGCGGATAGACTGTCCGGCAGACTACGTCAGACGCGCGCTCCTGATCGCGGCAGACCAACTCTGTGGGTCTGTGGCCGTCCCGAACAGCGCTTCCTAAGCACGCACACACCCACACTAGCGCGCGCGCAGCCACGTTCTTTGTACTCGTCAGCCCGTCTGTTTCAGGCCCGTCAGCTCTACCTCTGCAGGTCAGATTACAGCCCTCGGCGCGCGGGTCGCTGCGAGAAGCGTCAAGAGGCGTGCTCGCCACCAAATGACCCCAGCACCGGCCAGACGGCTCCGATAACCGCTACAGACCCGCGCGGTTCCCAGAGCCGGTCATACAGACACGCCCAACCTGGCTAACCAGTCCCATGTTGTGCCAGGATAGCCTTGGAGACACCCGACCCAGCAATAGTCGCCGCCGAAACAATGACACAACGGTTGCGCTAATCAATACTGACATACTAGACACGAACAGCTAAAATGTATGAACTATGATGATCTGAAACACACGAGTGTCAGTAAAAGTATAAAACTTAAACGTAAGCAACGCAAAACATGTCATAGAATTTCTTTCCTCCAATTGGGAAACATAAACATAATAGCTACAATAACAAAATCAACATAAACTTCATAACACATATTGTTTGATTGTTTAACTATAAATGAAATATTCTTCCAAAGACGCGTTCAGCAAGGTTCCTTACAAGTAAAATACACCAGCTAGCACAGCTCAAATAGTCGGCAAATCAACATGAAAGGCGAGCTGAAATATACAGCGATTCGAAAAAAGCAAGCCCAGGTCGCTATATAGCAAAGCATGACAGCGCAGACTCGCAACGAACGGAGACACGTTATCTTATTAGCACCACTCCCTAGCCGTCAACAAACACACACTGTTCACCA
Organism: Balanus nubilus; assembly: GCA_031763405.1. Lineage (NCBI taxonomy): Eukaryota > Metazoa > Arthropoda > Thecostraca > Balanomorpha > Balanidae > Balanus > Balanus nubilus. Next base: position 2,104 of record JARFNZ010141128.1, read on the forward strand.
CCAACGACGGGTTAGAGCACGCCCTGTTCAACACCTTTGGCACCATCTCCCACGGCCCCTCCGCACTTCGCTCATGACCCAACCCAACTGAGCACGGCCGATTCCGTCACGTTCAAGCACAGTCGAGCATCGCCGACTGAGTCGTGACCTAATCACCGACGGGAGCTAGCCACGCGATTATGGAAACTGTCCAATCCATGTTGTAGAAAACAGCAACAAGTATTCAAGTGTCCTCCCCAAACGCGCTACGAGGTCCACAGAACGAAGACCTTAGATCTCTTTCCGAACTGTGGCTCTTCGAAACATTTGATGAGCAAACAACTGTGTGCTGTTTTCAGAACAGGAACATATTTTTCATCATATATGACATTCTCGTCAATGTTTTCACCCGTGTCCGCCAAGGCACACAGTTTGGCGGGCTGCCCATGTAGCAGCTAGCACGCACAACATCGAAACCATTATCGCTACGTTACTCGTACAAAGGCCGTTTTAGCTATTCCTTGGTCACTGACAAGGTGCGATTCCTACACCACGGCAACCCATGCTGGCCCAATGGAACCTCCTAACGCCGTCAGTCGTCACAGAGCGCCTGCGAGGTGCCCTGGTAGACGCCCTAGGCTGAATTCCCGAAGGCTTGACCCGGTGACCAGCCTAAGAGTTTGCGGAGCACAACTCCCAGCTCTAGACTAGGCACGGTGACAATGCTAAGGCGGAGACCGGACCACGACAGCTAGACGCTCCTCGCGACGCAAATACCGGCTGTACGGTACATGCTTTCACATAAAAACGCGATAGATGGCTCTCGCGATAGATACCGATAGCGATAAGTAGCGATAGGTGGCTCTCGGTCGAGAAGGTGGCGGCTACAGAGAGTTCGTAAGCAAAAGTACGTGAAAAGCGGCGTAGCGCTCAACCCGACATCATCACAATGTTGCTCCATGCTATCAATAGAATGGCATGAGATCTTTTCATCGTATTGCGCTTCTCTACCAGGAATACATGACTCTGGTGAAAAACTAATTTGAACAATTTTACACTTCTCCTTAGCTATGGCAACGGGTGATGACCATCAAACCTACAGTCTACCAATATACTAAAGCACGTTATCGGCCTCTAACCAAACATCAGTTTCAGCGATTGACATTAGATCTGTGACGCTTCAATGTTAATGGTACCATGTAAAGCTAACGAAAAACAAGGGTTGGTTAAGCATTTACTAGAACAGTTAGTCAAAGTCCAGCAAGTAAATATGTCCCGCTGCGTACCTTGATCGGTGTCGCATCTACGAACTGATGGCCGAGCAACAAATATATGATTTCTTCTAAAATTAGAGCATCTCGACTGTTGAAGTTATGTGGCTGCTATATTACGGTTATGAGTTCTATATTCAGCCTTTATCCGCTATGTTTAGCACCTGGCCAGGAACCAAACGCCAATGACACCGGTAAGAGATAGGTTAGATGGCGGCAGCATCAGAACAGTGGACGCCAGCGAGCGTCCGATTTGTGACGTACATGACGCTTCAGTCAGTCATTTCCCTTACCGGCGCCACCGCAGAGGCAGGCGCGCCGCGCAGGCAACGAGCTTGGCTTAGCAAACTGAACTCCAATTCAGCAGATTCGCCGACTCTTAGGTCCTCTTAGGTTAACTCATTCATCGTAGAAGGCAACACAACTGAGCTTCTAGCGGGTTTTACGAAAAGGCCGTAGACTAATACAGCTATCCACATGATGCCCGATGATTCCGCGTCCACTTTCATTTGGTCCTACAACTTTGGCGACATAATGTATTGCAATGGCACACTTTATGGATACAATTGAAGGGCTTCGATGCTGGTATTCGAGATGCAACTTTTCCTTAAAAAGCATTACCGACACTGTATCGGCATCGTTAAAATGAAAATAAATAACGGAATTTACCACAGCTCCTGACACAATACCGGCTCTTTACCGGCATATACATAGCCTGCATCATGGAGCAGAATCATCTATTACCAACACTTTATCGGCATGATCACTGATCAAGTCGTAACTCGTACACGGCATGAATACCAGCGGTAATTAATAATTATCGGCATGCCGGTAAGTTGGTAATGAAATATTGCATCTATAGCTGGTATTATCACCCCGCTTTAAATTCCAACAGCCCTATGAAAACTTTATTATAAATAAAATATAAACATTAACAAAAACTAAAATCATTAGATATCTCACCACATATTTGAATTTGGCAAAACAAAATTAGAAAGGTGGCAAGGGAGACACCGACTCCGCTCGCTAAATAGATGCTTCTGAGCAATGCCTTCAAACATAATCAATTGCAAACGATTCATATGCCCTAACGGTTTCAAAATGGATCAGCCTCTATCTCGCCTGCCATAATAGAATTTCACAGTCGTCAGCGCTAAAAAAAAATCGTCTCGACCAATGTGCTTCGTCTCTCCATTACGTGTGACCTTTAATGATGATGATGATCGATGTTTAAGGACGCACCGGCTACTGAAATCACACAGCATCCATATCTACATCTACCTGTGTTCCTTTACTGCACCGTCGACCTCAGTGGCACCTCGCCTACGCTTCAAAGCACGACCTAGACCCAGTAACCTCTCAACCCTCCAATTACATAACATCCTCTTGTTTGACATATCACGCCTCTGCCACAATAAGACATACCCTTTATGCGTTGAGCCCAAGCGCGAAAATAGCATTCAGACCAGCTGTTTCTGATATGAACCAGCATTTCAACTGGACCGCCCTCTTGTCCACATATGAAAGCAATCAACTTCTCAGCAGACCCACGGGCCTGATAACTCTTGTCGGGGCCGCGTCTGTGAGACCACACTCCATCATCGCACTGACAGGCGCCGGCTGGATGGAGGGGTGGGACGCTGACTGGCGCCGGCTGGATGGAGGTGTGGGACGCTGACTGGCGCCGGCTGGATGGAGGGGTGGAACGCTGACTGGCGCCGGCTGGATGGAGGGGTAGAACGCTGACTGGCCCCGGCTGGATGGAGGGATGGAACGCTGACTGGCGCCGGCTGGATGGAGGGGTGGGACGCTGAGAGGCGCCGGCTGGATGGAGGGGTGGGACGCTGACAGGCCCCGGCTGGATGGAGAGGTGGGACGCTGACAGGCGCCGGCTGGATGGAGGGGTGGGACGCTGAGAGGCGCCGGCTGGATGGAGGGGTGGGACGCTGACAGGCGCCGGCTGGATGGAGGGGTGGGACGTTGACAGGCGCCGGCTGGATGGAGGGGTGGGACGTTGACAGGCGCCGGCTGGATGGAGGGGTGAAACGTTGACAGGCGCCAGCTGGATGACGGGCTGACATCCCATGGTCCGACAGCAGGAGTTGCTTCCAGGTACCGCCCACCCTTCACCCAGCCGGCCCCGTCCCCCTCCAGCCGGCCCCGTCCCCTTCCAGCCGGCCCCTTCCAGCCGGCCACGTCCCCTCCAGCCGGCGGCCGGCGGCGCCCCCACACGCACAACATGCACGACACCGAGCAGCTGTGGTGTGCGGAGTCCATCCCCGGATCCGCACCAGTCGGCTCCACCCGCCGCCCCCGCCCCCGCCTGCCGGGCGCGACGGCGGACCCCACCCTCACCCGTCGGTACCGCCCTCCCCTCCCCTCTGCCCTCTGCCACGCACTCCCTACCCTCCGTCTTCTCGTTCTCTGCCCTGCAGGACTCCGAGGAAGGCTGCGGCAGCGGTCTGGACGCCGCGCAGAGACTCGCCGCCGCTCACCCTGGACGGAGACCGAGCGGGCCGTCCCAGCTGCCGGCTCACCCAGGCCGAGCCGTCACTGTCCCAGCGACTCCAGTCGGAACGACTGCTCAGCGCTGGGATCGATGACGTCACCGTGTGGGTTGGTCAGCATCTGCAGGCCCTCCATGTCCAGCTCACCGAGCGGCTCTGAGAGGAGACGGGGAGGGGGGTCAGAAGCTCTGAGGAGTTCAGAGGTCCAATACAAATGTTATAAGTGTTAGTACTTGATCTGTGTTTGTCCTAGCTGATGCCAGGTTTAGTTACATCCAAAGGCTAACCAAACGGCTGGACAGGCCAGTCACTCGACTCCTCAGTTTATAAGAAGGCTGTAAGTCATCCGCACTTCTTTCGGTCTTCTTCGTCAGGCCGAAGTACGGCTATTTAAACCCGAATCCACAATCACGCTGGGAAAACAATGCGATACTGTCTAAATGTCGACAACTTCACATGCGGTAAAAACGTATATAGGCCCTATCCACTTCAAGAACTGAGAACATGGACAGATTACACACCAACACGCACTACTTCACGAGCAAACAGTACATAAAGAGAAACACTACACAGTAACACTGTAACACACACTATCACAATCAAAGCATCTGAGCCACAAAAAAGATACGGGCGCAAAGGCCATTAATGTCAATACTTGCTGACTTCTTTGCACTAACCCGAGGCAAATGTGTGCAAAATGCACCAGGGAAGTTGACCTTCAGAATGCGAAGTCTTCCTGACAGACTTTCATCAAACAATCATCGCTTTACTTTGGGTTTTGCAGAGGGATGAATGGAGGGGTCTGTGTGGGCCAGGCACTCATCCGGTTGTATCCACTAACGCAGCTCTCCTTACCGGGGTCGCGGAAGTGAGAAGAGCTCCCGTGCAGCATCAGACCGCTGTCGCGAAGGTCACGCGGAATGTGCAGATCCGAGAACGACGGCGGCGACGAAAAATCTGCCAACAGATGGCAGCAGCGGTCAGATCGGCCGCACAACTGCTAGCAAACGCACAAATATTGACCACCGGCCGAAACAAACCATCACGACAATAACACACAATGAACCAATACAAAATATACAATATTTGGACGGTAAACACGCGGTAGGTACGCAAGCATATCACTCGGCGTGTTTGATGTTTCTCGACGGAGCGGGACTCTTCACCATGAGTTCGGGCCTCGCTCACCGGACAGGGTGATCTCCGGTATGGTCTGGGTGGCGCTGGTCGGCGTCTGGGGCGTGGTCTGTGGCCGAGCTCCTCCTGACGTCATCACGGTCGACGGGGAACTGCTGGCAGAAGTGGCCGGCGCCGCAGACATGCCCTGGCGAACACAAACGGCCAGTGGCATACATGGTCAGGCATTCATTTCTTCATTTATATAATTAAATTAGCAAGACATCCACTCCCTTTGTTCATTCGTTGATTCATTCATTAAAAAATCCAACCATTAATTTGTATTCATTCATTCACGAATCGAATCATCCAACCATTTGTTTTCATTCATTCATTCATTAATTAAACTGTCATACGATTAATTAATTCATCATGCAATTAATTCATTCATCCATTCACCAGCAGACCATTCATTCATGCATATGTCTATCCATCCATTCATTCATTCATTCATTCATTCACATGTTCATCCATTCAGTCAAAAAGTGAAAGCTCAATGCTAAGATGACGGACTGACAAAGATATCACTAAACGGATTCAACAATGGTAAGAAAGGATAACAAAATATGCTATCTAGAACAATGTTCGAATGAATTGTATAACTAAAATAACGTAGTCAACCTCAAAAGGCTGTGTTAGACTCATATTTTCCAGACTGGCTAGACTCTGAATAATTTCCGAAGGACTCGACTCAACTCTAAAGTGGTGGAGCAAATGGTTTTGAGCCGGCTCAACATTGGTCTATTTACCTGTACCACTGACTCAGCTCTGACTCAAGCATATGGCAAAGTCGAGTCACTCTCAGGTCAGGTCGGCTCAGGTCAAACTCGATTCAACTCACCGCAACATTTAAAAAACTGACTCGACACCGACTCACCTCATTTTGAGTCAGAGTCTAGCACAACCTTGTAACCTGAAATTTGCTAATTATGCGGAATACAGAAAGCATAATAGCCACATCGAAATGGTTATCAGTTTTTGAGACTCATAATATCGAGACAAAGAACTTAAGCCCACCACCAGACTGACGGCATTCCCACCAGGCCATTACACTCACCACACTAAACTGCTCGAACTGCTTCTGCATCTGCTGTGTCTGCGGCGAGACGAAGAACCCTCCGTTGGGCAGGCCGGGCACGGGTGACGGCGGCCCGGCCGGCGAGGCGGGCGCCGAGTGGAGGCTGTCCAGAGGACTGGGGCTCCGGTACCCGCCCTGGGAGACACGCGCCGGCGTCAGTGCCGCTCTGCCACAGCCAGACTCACCGGAGGGAGGGAGGGAGGGAGGGTCGGAGGGAGGGAGGGATGGTCGGAGAACGAGGGATTCAGCAGGAACGAGACTAGCGGCGTCGTTAACAGGCTCTCACATGTCGATATATAAATGGCAGACAGACTTGCGCTGAACGAATCGTACTTAGAATCACGCAGTCATGTGCCACGCATGATCATGTCTCTTTGTGATGAAACAAATGGATGAGCAGCATCTCAAGTGTAAACATTTTGCACAAGAAAATGCGAAACAGTAATAATAGGTGTTCAAAAGGCAATAGATAAGGTAGGTCGAGGTGCTCGCTATCAAAACAGGCTGTGAAAAACAAAACCGTGCAGAGCCAAAACACGCACAATAAAATAAATCAGCATTCGTAAATCGACGTAGGTACAACACCGAGCGTGGGACAGAGTGGGTGCCGTAGCACTGGCCATGCTGGGTGCCGGGTGACATGTGGGGGCGGCACGCTGTACACTACCTGGAAGTAGGGCAGAGGCGACACGCTCCGGGGGCTGAGCTGGGGGCTCCGGTAGGCAGTCATTGTGTCTCGCCTCACGTCCTGGAGGGGCGGCCCCACCCATTCAGAGCCCACACGACATCACAACAACAACAGGGGGACGTGCGGCAGAGGTTCTAGGGACGCCTCACGTCCTGGAGGGCCGGCCCCATCCATTCAGAGCCCACACATCACAACAACAAGGGGACGTGCAATACATGCGGCAGACGTTCTAGGGTGAAAGGTAAAAATACAAACAAACATGGGGACGTGCAGCATGAAATAAAGATATATACGAATCTGCATACAGACGAAGCTTCCATTGCCAGTGGTTATCAGTTATTTACTTCATGGAGGTTTTACTGTTATGGGTATGAATGAAAATAACTTTTTATAATGCTAAAATCATGCCAAAGAAGTTGTCGCATCATGAACACAAGAAACATAGATGGCATCAGGAAAATGAAAAAGAGCATGAGGTTAACATGAGCTCTTGCATCTCATGCTCATGAACTTGCAAAAGAAATCGGGGATATGACCCAAAGCAAACAAAAACTAAAACTAAACCTACTGTACGAGTATTATTAATTTATCGACAAGCTACTCGTTCAATACAGGTTCAAAGTATAAGCCTTTCGGGTCTACCTTGATGGATAACCCTCAGTATGCACGACAGGTTGCTAAGTATTACTAGAACTTACAGGTGAGAGGGGCGACTGAGGCTGCTGGTCTTGCTGTTTATCCTGCTGCTGATCCGGCTGAAGGCGCTGATTCGGATCCTGGTGCTGTTGTTGTTGTTGTTGTTGTTGCTGCTGTTGCTGATGTTGCTGATGTTGCTGCTGTTGCTGATGCTGCTGTTGCTGCTGCTGCTGATGTTGCTGCTGTTGTTGTTGCTGCTGTTGCTGCTGCTGTTGCTGATGTTGCTGATGTTGCTGCTGTTGCTGATGTTGTTGATGTTGCTGATGCTGTTGTTGCTGCTGCTGATGTTGTTGTTGCTGTTGTTGCTGTTGCCGCTGCTGTTGCTGCTGATGTTGATGATGTTGCTGATGCTGCTGATGTGGCGAGTGCTGTGGCGAAGCATGCTGCGGATGCTGCGGTTGGTGTTGTTGCGCGTGATTACCGAATTGAGCTTGATTGTACTTTCCAGGAACAGACTGCGACTGGGTTTCGACGGTGACGCCCTGTGGAATTTGGGAGCTATTCACTGGGATGCTGTGCAAGCGATTCCGTACAAAGGTCAAATCATACCATACCATACCATACCATCAGCACTGCATGACCTAATGTAAAAAACAGTGACAGCTCATCTATCGCTGGCATTATCCGTGAATACCACGAAGCTATCAGGAGGGCTGAGTCCGAAACAATTACGTATCTTCCAACGGAGCAACACAGGCGAATACCGTCAACCACTCACCTGTCCGAACAACACCAAACACCAGTGTCGTGTTACGACGTGTGAGTGGCCAGTGGACATCGTCACCTACCTTGCAGGTGTGCAGGTAGTTGGCCGACACGCTCCCCGGCACTGTTAAGGAGTTCTGTGGAGGGAGACGAGCAACAACCAACTCAGTGAAAGGGACGTGCACAGATACTACAGCGACCAGAGGGCAGCTCCGGCAGACTTCAAGCAAACAACAATCATGCGGTGACTGAAACTCGCGAGGGAGTGTCCCAGGCGACCGCGGGGGGGG
>JARFNZ010141139.1:0-10491 GCA_031763405.1 Balanus nubilus
ATCTTTTGCCCCCCCCCCCCCCCACCCCCACCCCCAATCAATAGTGTTCGTCTGTGACCCCAATCAATGGCGATTTAAGACATGACGATACACTTGGTTTTATTTATTCAACCAGTGGTTCTCCAGAGGCATGAGTATTGTTTCCACTATTGGTTAGCAAAATGAGACTCGCTTCTCAAGTCCACCATCATCGTCTTCATCACGAGTTTATTGAACAGAAAGCACAAAGTTATATATACAAAAGAAAATGAGATCGGCGCAAAAGCAAAGCTTAAAGGGAATAGTCCACCTTGAAAAAATCGAGTGTGTGCGATAGAACGACCCGACAAAGTATGTAGATATTAGTGGTGAAGTTAGAATATCCTTAAACAGACGCTTTGTGAAAATATTGATGAAAAAACAATCTTATTCCATGACGCAATATACATATGTGACGTAATTTGTACGTCACATGTGTGACGTCACACTTCCTGTCTCAAAAACAAACTTGGTTCACTTCCAACCGATTTGCAAATAAAAGTGCTCATTAATTTTTTTTAGAAATGCACATTTTGAATATAGGTGCCATATTTCTATATATGCCATATATTGAATGTTATTTCAAATTGAAAATTTTGTTTTCGCGTCAAGGTGTCGTCATGGCTCAGAAGACCATTGAAGCATGTAGCCATAGGATTTTGCAAATTTTAATTAGTTTTCCAATAAACAAGGATGGCAGCACTTGCTCTAAAAAAACATTTCTGTTGAGGGGGTTTCTCGCTAAGGTAGCTGCCTTATTTCTTACACCAGAAACATTTTTCAGCATGGATATTGTTAGGCTGGTACCACACAGTGAGGACTTATGGACAACCCCACCACCATGGACAAAGTTTGGCCTCGTTTCAAAGCTCAGCATTAAACCATTGGTAATTCCGTCAAATGCAATTATATTTCATACGAAAAGAATAATGCCAACACCTACCATAGCTGATGCAAGTACAACACTTCACGCCCGGAAGTTCTCGCACTGCGCAGGTTCACCTTAACGTGTTTGAGTAAATGATCAATAACTTTGTCAATTGTTAACGGATTTGGAAACGGAAATTAAAGATCTCGATTTTTTTTTTGGGGGGGGGCAGATTTCTGCCCCACCCTCGCAGGGACTCAGTTCTCTGGCCGCCCGCAGGGAATAGGTTTAAGGTTCAACATTAATAGCCATGACTAATTGAGTTAAATATGCCTTCATTAATCGCCAACATCTTCGTTAACGCGAACCCATCCTCATTGTCCTATACCCACTGCCACCCCGCATCACATGCAAAGCTCCGTATATTTGTGTTGGCTGGCCATCTGTGCGTAAGTTCCCTGGTCTCCACATATCACCAGAAATATCGGATGAGTAACTCCCTAGAAGTCGTCCGTTTGGGGATAACCGACAATCTCCGGTGACTGCAGGATTTTCCATCTCACAAGCACCATCTCTGATGTAAATTTCTCGCCAGGCAGGTTGCAGGCCTCTCTCGGTCACGGGTCCCCTGTACCATCTGTTTTCTTTTTCAACACAGTTACAGCAGCCAGACTGTCAGATTTCCCGACCCTTCGGCTGACGGATTCCCAGTTGGCAACCGTTGACTTCCCAGCGGTACTCAAAGACGGCGGTATTTTACGCACCGAATATCACATATATACGAACTGGGTTGATAAGATCGGGCAGGATTTTATACGCTTCCGAGTAAGATGATGCGACGTGATCTATGTGCGCATTTAGGAGAAATAACGAAAACACAGCAAACGCAGCAATCACAGCGTTGCTCAAACTATCATCAGTAAACACTAGTGATGCAAATTTCAGGACCACGGGATCGGCGTTGGGCCCAAATTTAGTTCAGGCGGGCTTAATGCTGAGTCTGCGCTTAGGCCTGCCGGACTCTTTCCGGGCTGTGAGGATAAATGATCATTTGCCAAGAAGTGGTAAATGATGAAAAATGATTACCAGTAAACCAGTCATGCTAAATATGTTATTAAATAATAATTTTATATAGTTACTGCAGCCATAAAACACCAGAACACCAATGTTAAGTCTAGAATATTCCATAATCTATCTTTTATCCATCTGTTATCCTTTAACTTTGGAACATGGATAAGTAAAGGCTGCCGGGCTTGGTGCGGGATTTTGCGCGGCATTCTGCGCCAAATAACAATGTTAAACACATAAAAAGCCAATATATCGGCATGAATCCTGTCCTGACACTTCTAAGCATCGTTCCAAGCTCTTGGTGGCCGTGGGTCAGGTTAAGGTCATCAGAGGTCACGAGGACAAAAAGGTCAAACAGCTGATTCTGGTCATTCGCTTCTGTAATTTATACCTGTACTAGTTAATGTCATGAAAGGTATCGATGTTAAAAACAAAATTATTTTGTTTCTGGGGCATTCCATGACAGATCTACCAAGCCATAATACATCATTCAACAACCTGCTTCCAATGCCTCCTGTCATCCAATAAGATGACTCTTGCAGGTCGCTCCGTGACGTCATGGTTAAACAAAGGGATCTTCTGTCTAGAGAGGGCCTCCTGTCTAGAGGGTCTCCTGTCTACAGAAGGGTCTGCTGGCTTCAGAGGGGCCTCCTGTCTGTACAGAGATCATGCCAGAGAAACAATTAAGTGGGATGCAAAAAGGAACATAAAAAAGCAATTTTAAATTAGCCAAAGAATTTCACAAGCGACGACGATTAAAGTAAAAGTAAAGTAAAAGCGACTATTAAGTAAAAAGTATACGAAGTTATGATCGGGGCCCTCCTCAAAATTTTACATGGCGGGAGGGGGGGGGGCGGCCCCGCGGCCCCCCCCCCCCCTGGGTGCGCTACTGGCAATACAGACGTGGATAAACAGATTTGTAAAATATAACTTGTATAAAAGAACGGGGCGTTGATGAGATTCGAACCCGTGCCGCCCGCGCCAAATAAAATACATAGGCATATAGCACTGGTCACAATCTACCTACACATCAATTTTCATTTGGATAGCTCTCATATCTTGCCCGTTATGGCCCACCAAATAATGACTCCACCAAAACGGTTGCGAGTGCTTACCTCATGTGCAATGGGGTCGCCACCGTCACCACCCCCTAAAGCACGTGCGCACCCATGGTGACTATCTGCCCACCGAGTTTGGGTCACGTGCGTCCATCGGTTTGGGCTGTACGGCTGGGCAAACGGCATTGCAAGGGTTCATGCGCACGTGCATGTCCTTTGTGCACGGGCTAATTTGTAACCATCATGAGACCTTGTCCGTCGTCACGGTACACCCGCTGGTGCAGAATGCGTGTCGCTGTGCCCTTTTGTTGTTGAGTTATGACCAAAAACGGGGACAGGCAGACAGACAGACAGACATGCATACAAACATTTCAGCTTAAGAAAATTGCCCAACTCACTGAAATAAACCTTCGATTAACAAAGATTTGTTGGATAAAACTGATGAAAAAGTGCATGTCGTTGATGGGATTCGATCCCGTAGCGCCGTCGCCGAATAAAACACATGGATATAGAGGTAGCCCTGGCCATGAATTTCCTTTACACCAACTTTGGTGTGGCTAGGTCTCATGTCTTAATAGTTATGGCCAACCAAAATACATAACCCGACAAAACGGTATTTAGAAGGAAAAAAATATGTGCTTACCACACGTGTTACGGGGACGCCACCGTCACCACCCCCAAAAGCACGTGCGCACTCATGGTGACTACCCACCCACTTCCACCGTTCAGTCCGTGTGTCTCTGCGCCCCTCCCTTGTTGAGTTATGACCAAAAAACCGCGGACAGACGAACACAGACAAACATTTCAGATACGGAAAATTGCCCACCTCACCAGATTAAACTTTCGGTTGACTCACACTGTACGTCTACCCTACGGTTTTAGATTAGTTGCGGACCCATGTTACGGGAGTGAGTCCGGGGTCAAAGCTGTAGCCATACAGACGCGGATAAACGGATTTGCAAAATAAAACTTGCCAAGAAGCACGTGTCTGATGGGATTCGAACCCGGATCACCCGCGCCGGAAAGACAGGCATATAACGCTGGCCACGGACTACCTGTGCATCAATTTTGGTTTAAATAGCTCTCGAATCTTGCAAGTCATGGCCGACCAAATAATGGGATCACCAAAACGGTTGCAGGTGTTTACCGCACGTGCTATCGGGTCACTACCGTCGCTATCCCCAAAAGCACGTGCGCACCAATGGTGCCTATCCGCCCGCCGAGTTTGGTTCTCGCGCGTCCATCTGTATGGACTGTGCGGCTGGGCAAACAAAATTGCAAGGTTTCACGCCTACGTGTCTCCTGCACGTGTATGTGTAGTTGCACATGCCTATTTGCAACATTCATGAGACCTTGTCCGCCAGTGCAGATCGCGTGTCGCTGCGCCCTCCCGTTGTCGAGTTATGGCCAAAAAACCGGAGACAGACATACAGACGGACAGACATTTCAATTTTCAACTACAGAAGCTGCCCACCTCACCAGAATAATCCTTCGGTTAACTCACTTTGTTCCTCAACTCTATGATTTGGACTAGATGCGGAACCACGTTGCGGGTGTGGGTCGGGGGTCAAAACCGCAGTCATACAGATGCGGATAAACATATTTGTAACATAAAACTTGTGCAAAACATGTGTCCTTAATGGCATCTGAACCCAGGTCGCCCGCGCCGAATAAACACGTGGGCATATAGTCTATATAGCCATGAACTACCTACACATTAACTTTGGTTCAGGTAGCTCTCGTATCTTGCAAGTTATGGCCGATCAAATGAAGAGACAGTAAAACGGTTGCACGTGTTTACCGCACGTGCTGTGGGTGCACCACCGTCGTCAGCCCCAAAAGCACGCGCGCACCCATGGTGACTACCCGTCCACCGAGTTTGGTTCACGTGCGTCCACCGGTTTGGGCTGTACAGCTAGACAAAGGAAAATTCACGAGTTCACGCGCACGTGCCTGCTGCACGTGCATGTGCCTATTCGCAACGGTCATGAGACCTTGTCCGCCGTTGCGATGCACCCGCCCGTGCAGACCGCGTGTCGCTGTGTCCTTCCCTTGTCGAGTTATGGCCAAAAACCTGCGGACAGACAGACAGACAGACAGACAGACAGACAGACATTTCAGAAAATTGCCCATCTCACCAGAATAAGCCTTTGGTTAAATCACGTTGTTCGTCAAGCCTACGGTTTTGGATAAGGTTATCACTGATCAATCCCACATTGATGGAATGTTTGAAAACGGATTTTATCTTTGCTACATATAGGCATGCATGTGCACTGTATAGTTTCTTAGGGGATTGCATCATCTATTCTTTTAGAGCATTGCTTTTGCATACCAACTTCATTGAGGCCTTGTTTGCCAAGGGCAATATTATTTTGCGGAGTGAAGATATTGGATCTAAAACCTAATCCCGCGCACTGCCGGGGGGTTCACGCGAGCACCGTCTGCCGGGAAGAGGTTGATTTCCACCCCGCCCCTAAGATCTCGAAAACCACGCAACTAAGCGACAAGCGACAAACGGCGCTAGATGGCCCGTGACAAGGACTATAGAAATTACTGAGGTCATTTTAGGTCATGTCAATATTGATGTCACCAGAGGCCCACCGAAGGTCAAATTTTCCCGCATTACAAGTAGCTGGTAAGTAGTAAGTACATCGCCTCAGAAACCCCTGATTATCCAAACTGTAGGGTAGTTTCGGGAAGCAAGATAGCTAGGAAGAAACGGAAAAGGCAATCGAAGGCTTTTGAAATTCACCATCGCAATATTGTCGTCAAATTTGAGATCAGGCCAATGATTTAGGCTCTACATAGAGCAGGGATGTGCTCGACTCAGAGTCGTTGAGTCAGTCAAGAAAATGACGTGATTGAGTCGAGTCAGAGATGAGTCGCATGGATTGTTGCTTGAGTCAGAACTGGGTCACCACTACGCTGCTTGACTCAAACTTGAGTCGACTCATTCTTCTGTGTCAAATGAGGTAATGTAGTGACTTGAAATCGTAATCGTAAGTGTTTGGCTGATTTAACATTTCGTCTTTGGCGTTCCATGGAAAGAATCGACTTCAAAATATCCCCGACTGCACCCCCTCCCCCCGCCCCGCGGTCAACAACTTGTGTTGTCGTGTCAAAATGAATCGACTCAATCTTGAACCAATCTCGAGTCGGCTCATGAAACTTTCACATCCTCCTTGAGTCAGGGTTGAGTCAGGGGTAAAAGTGAATGAGTCAGAGTTGAGTCGAGCCAAACCCTTTGACCAAAGCAGCTTGAGTCAGAGTTGAGTCAGTCGGAAATAAGTCAGAATCGAGTCAGTCGCAAAAATTGAAGTCGAGCACAACCCTGCTCCAGAGGTCATGTAAGGTTAAAAACGTAATTTTGTATCCGAATTGTTTTTCGCGAATAAGTTTTTAGCCATGAAAGATAGCAAAATAATTTTGCACCATCGTGTTTCTCTTGTCAAGGTCAATCGTAACATATCATGTAAGGTCTCAAAATTTGACCTTAGGTCAAGGTCACCTGGTGATGTAAGTGGTCATGTTCATGTTGCATATGAGTCGATGCGGCTGAACACGATAAACCCTTTGGTACAATTTTTACTTCTCTATCTTTATTCTATCAAAAGCTATTTGCAAAAAAAGGTTTGTGGCCTCAGCTGACCTCGGATGACCTTGGTCAAAACTTCCACATTATATGGAAATTAATTCCAAACAGATATGCAAAAACGGCGGTGCTGAGCTTCGCTGTTTTTTCGCTATGCTCAAAAACCGGAGTGGCTAATTTTGCTCCGCCCCGCATTGCGCGTGTTAGGCATCATAAACCTGTCCGTCGATAGACGATAACTGACAGACAAATCCCGTTTACACTGAATTAAACGTAAACTTATGCAAGAATCGATTAAAACAACATCTGCCGATACTAATCAAGCGTACCTTTTTTAAGGCAACAAATTGTCATATATTTGTCAAAAGCATGACAGAGGGTAAGATCATAGCAATAATCTGTGTCATGATTACGCCAATGCATTGGCGTGTTCAGAACTTATGGTATGGGTATAATCACCCACCAATCCTAAATGGCGCTAAAACTCGTCGGACTTCCCTGTCTCGTACTTGATTTTTGTGAAGACCCTCAGTAAAATTTTCGAATATTCTATCTTCGATAGCCTCTCTTATTCCCTATGATATATGCCGATGCTATTTCTCGAGTGCTAAGACAGTTAACCCATGCCCCGCTGGGGTCTCCAGCCGAGCGCGCCCCGCGGGGGGGGTAAATTTTACCCCTCCCCTCGTATATCTCCCGAGCCAAGGGTCGCAGCGGGACGCGCGAGGCGGCAAACGAAAGCTCTCGATAAAAAAACAACCTAAAGCATACAAATGTTCTTAAAACAGTCAAATGTCAGGTCAAGATCAGGTCAAAGGTCAGAATCAATTGTTTCCGATTTATTGGCTGCAAAGACCAAACTGTCGACAGCAGCAAGTCCAAATTTAGCCAAAATACTTCCAAGTATTAGAGGAAGGCACTGCAAGGGAAACTTCATACTAGGCACGGGTCAAGGTCAAGGTCAGGTCACAAAAGGTCACCATGTGCAAAAGTTACATAAAAGACGTGCGATACATGTTTTATGGGTTGTTTCAGACGTAGAAATTGATGTTAACGGCCATTTTACCATTTGATCCCATTTTAAGTGAATGTCAGGCCAAGGTCGGGTCAAAAAGTTCAAATTTTGAACTTCATAGTTTTTAATAAAACGTCCATGATTATGAACCAGTTTTGTCCAAGAAATCCAATGATGTTATTTGTTGTTACGTGCGTGGTCTAGAAAAGCAAAATAACGTAATTGAAAAATGACTTCAACAGTTTGTACCAATTTTGGAACCATTTGTGGGCCAAAAATAAATACATTGCTTCGAAATTCGGTGTAGCAATCGCTCAGGTATAGTCCTATCACATACTTTCCGTTTTTTTAGAACTTCAAACTTCTGGATTTGGTGGTCATTTTTATCTGAATTTATGAATTTTGGGGGTCAGAAATAAATACTTCTACAAATCTGAGACAGCCATTTTGAAGAGAATGTCATTTCCCTTCTTTTTACAATTTATTTTTCCATTTTGCTTCGAAACTCGATGTTTCATGAGCGATCACATTCCTCGATTTTAGACTGAAAATGGCCTGACATGACGTCACTGAAACGTGATTTTCTCAAAAATTATGGGCCGCTTTCAAAACTTTCTAGCAACACCTTGAATTGATGTCAGGTAAGGTACCAAAAGTATCATTTCTATTTCTAGCATCCTTTTGCAGCTATTGGGAAAATCCGGGAGGGGGTAAAATTTCCCCCACCCCCAAGCGGGGCGCGGGTTAAGTTGCCTTTACAAGATGACTTGTCTTCAGACTAAAATGAGTTCGTATGATTTTCGAAGCTATAATTTCCATTGAAATACACACCAGAAAACCCTCAAATTTTGACAATTTAATATCGCAACATATTTCCCCACCCAATGTGTAAAAGTGTATGCGATTCCATGGAATGTATCGCGATTTTTTTTGCTGTGGGGATGGTGTGACATATTTTGATTTTTTTCCGTACGTCTTCATATGTTCTCTATAGTTCCATGCTGAACTTCAAATGCACGCGCTATGCCACGAGCAATTCATCAAACCAAATAAATCGGTTCATCAAAGAGCTGGAGGAAGGACTCTGAATGATCAGGCAAACTTAGAGCTGGAAGTCGTCGTCTGAGATCCCTCATTGACATGCCCTTCCCATACCTACCGAAAATGTGATTAGCTTAATAAATTATACAGTATCTGAAGCTAACAAGAAGTTAATGTAGGAATTTAGGATCTGAAACATTGTATGTTACTGCTAACACACACAATCTTCATGTAAAATGTAATTTCATAATACGAAGTATGTTTATGATATCGCAGGCACTCAGCATCGCTAATTTTTATTCTTATACTCTCTCCCACTATAGAATAACTTTTGCACAATGAGGGAATCAGTTACCCTTTTCGTCGTATGAATTATTCCATAAATGATTAATGATGGCTTTGCGCGTAAGTGAATTGATTCGTGAATGAATCACGTGAAATATTGATTAGAAAATGGATTCGCAGTGAATCATTGTGAATCATTCAATGTGCTTGTGAATCACAAACCCGCTCCGTTGTACCTAAATATTTTAGCGGGCTCGAGCCATGAATGGCGTCTCTCTGCGGAGCCGCTCGGTGATGTGGCAAATAAACTCCGACATTATACCTGGAGCGTGAGGCTTTGTTTGACAGGAAAATGCGACTGATCTCGCATGACTCGCTAGAGTAGAGATTTGCTGTGCGCAGCTGCTGCAGGTTTTGTGGAGTTC
Organism: Balanus nubilus; assembly: GCA_031763405.1. Taxonomy (NCBI): domain Eukaryota; kingdom Metazoa; phylum Arthropoda; class Thecostraca; order Balanomorpha; family Balanidae; genus Balanus; species Balanus nubilus. The sequence continues at coordinate 9,371 of JARFNZ010141139.1, forward strand.
AGAGTGTTGTGTGTCTAGTGACGTAAGGGCACCCCACGACCCCATGAACCAGCACAACCCTCACCACTGGTGACGTCCGGCCATTTCCCGTCCTCCAGATGCCGCTGGTATTCCGTAGTCTAGTCCTGGCGCTGGCTCTGGCCCTGGTGGCCGCGGGGCCGTACCCCGGCCGGCGTTCCACCGGCAAGAGCGACGCCGCCATCACCTTCAGTGACAGCCGCCGAGGCAACACGTCCCCCAGGGGAGGCGGCGGCAACATCCAGTTCGGTGAGTCCGCCGCGGCAATGGCATACTGCAAACAACGTCACGTCACGCCGTTTGAACAAGACGAGCCGTCCATCGTACATCATTTGTCATCATTAATTCGCATCAGCCTTAATTAATAACATTGAATCGCATCATCATAACTCGCATCATCATTAATTCGCATCAGATTTAATTGTTAACATTGATGTCGCTAGCAATATTCTCGGAATTTCAACATTGTAGCAATTACTACTGTGTACCATTGTGTTCATCATCAATGTAAGGTATATATATATATATAATACATGACTAAATACTATGTCACAAAATACAGCAGCAGCGATCCCGCGTAACGGTCCCGGAAAGTTTATGATGTCGCCGCCGAAGTGATTACCTACCTTCTCCGCTTGTCCAGGTGAGACAAGCGCCACCAGTGTGCAGAACTCCACCGGCGACGGCCAGCAGACAAACAAGGGCGAGGCGTCAGCCGTCTCTGTTCAACAACAGACCGGTCTTGGAGGCGCCACTCAGACCACCAAGAACCAGGGCGTCATTCAGGCGCTGCAGGAGGCCAACGGAGGCGGCAGCGGAGACGGAAAACAGAGCTCCAACAACCAGGTCAACATCATGTCCAACCAGCATCAGCAGAACGTTGAAGGCACGCTCGTCAACGTCCATGACGGCAACCAGGGCGTCGTCATCATCAACACAAGCGACGAGACGGGTGCCGTGGGTGAGTGCCTTACAGTGGGTGACGGGAAATCGCTGTTCTTAGCTACGGTTACATTAGAATCACTCGAAACATACTTCCCCGGTTCCATAACAGTCATTTTTGAGACCGCGATAGCTCCAGCAGCTCCGAATGCCCCCTCCCC
>JARFNZ010141150.1:0-10491 GCA_031763405.1 Balanus nubilus
GGGGGGTGGCTAATGCGCCCCCCCCCCGCCAGGCTCTCGGCTCCCATAAGAGATAGAAGGATGAAATTGAAGGGGATAGATAAAGATCATAAGGAACTCTGTTTTGTTGAATTTTCATGACCCTAGATCAATATCTTCAAGTTCAAATGAGGTCAAATGATGTCAAATTTACCGTGTTAGGACATTGCTCCAGAAACTTCGTATTATCACGGCATTATAAAGCCCTTGAAACGCTCTTTCTCGATAATGTGACATCATATTACCTCAGGTCAATAGTTAAGGCTCTAGAGGTCGTCACATTTCAAAAAAGCTGTTTTGAGCAAAACTTTGCTCGTGAATAACTTTTTATCTAGCAATTATAGGACATTAATTTTGACATCATCGTGTTTCTCTCACTTGGGTCAATTTGACTTTGGTAGGTCAAGTCGCATATCAGAAGATGCGTCATGACGATACAAACACTTCGGCACTAGTTGCGAGTCTCTGCCTTTGCCCTGTGAGGAATTAATTACAAAACAAGTGTTCGTGACCTCGGATGACCTCAACTGACCTTTCAGAAGGTCACTGACCAAACATTGCAACTTGGTAATCCAAAAGGGCCAAATATGACATGATACTGGAATAATTGAACTGATCCGATGCGTATAAGGAATGATTTGATTTTTTCACCATTTACTTATAATGTTAGGTGGCGCATTTGACTTAGCCTCAGGTCATTCAATATTCAGATATCGACTTGAAATTTCGTATATACATTTCCTAGCATGTCCTGTCTGACATATATTCCGGTTTCTTGAGAAAAAAAACATATTATACGATTTCAAAGATTTTTTTCTCTAAAAATTTTGGAGTTTCAATATCAAAATGCGGCAATTCGTGATCGCCATCTGAAAGAACATGTAATTGTCTACTAATAACTATTTTTACTTACATTTTCTCAAAAATCCAACTCTGTACGAGTGAATAAACACGCAACGGTTTTGGGTCAAAAACGCCCGAACATGCCCCCCAAAAATGGTCCTAGACCCGCCCTGGTGCAATTTTTTTAAAGCACACCATTCGATGCGCCATGAAATTATAGGAAAAGTCACCAAGTTTGTCAATCCTAGGTTGATTACTAAATTAATTTTATTCGAAAAACCTGCGGGGGAGCCGAATCGACCCCCCCCCCCCGATAGTAAAATACTTAATTAGTAGTTAATTAGTTTTTTAATTAGTTAGTAGTTAATTAGTTAATTAAATCCATTTAATTTGCCTTTAAGCAAATATCTAACAAATACTGGACCTTCCATTACTAATTAGTTATTTTCAAAATTGGCTCATCAAGGTCAAAGTATACCAGTTTCAATGAAATTTCGAGGGGTCTTCTCTCCTAACCGGCGGCCAAGACTACCACCACGTTGTCCAGTCGGAGTTGTGTTGTATGACCGACGATGTTGCCGAGGGAGCGGAGGCGGACTCCGCAAGGGAGAGACATCGCAGCAGGACGTGCTGAGGCGAGTCTACCTCCTCCCGGCAGGGAGGAGGTGGACTCGCCTCCGTACGTCAAGGCACACGGTTGCGGGTCAGTCTGCATTGTTGCAGCCAGGACAGTTGTTGGATGGGCGACGCTCGATCCGATGCAGCCATTGCTCGAATGCGGACCAGTATCCTGCTCGCAGTTGTACGTGTTCGAAAGAAGTTTAAAAAAGGTTTCCAAAAGCTTATATATTTCCATACGCTACATACGTTCTCTTGGTACGAAAAAAAGCAGGAACACCTCATTTTTTGCGTGATCAATCCATCGAGTTCAATTTGTATTTTCCACGGCATGTTTCGTGAAACTCTTGGTGAACGTTCAGCCCACCAACCTATACAAAGTTAGCACTTCTAATGCCTGTCTTTTTGCCTGATACTAACCAATCGGAATATTGAGCTGCGGAAGTGAATAAAAGGTATCTAATAAATTTGTAATAAGCTCACAATGTTTCAGCAATTATCTTTGCAAAAATTTAACTCTGCAAAAGAATTTCACTCTACCGACAACTGGTTCCGACATACGCTCTCCACAGAGTGAATTCGTGGGGCAAAATCTCTCGTTCACTGATTAGTTGTTTTGCCCAATGCAACTGGAGCGTATATTCGGTGCGAAACTGTCGCATTAATTGCTTTGAAGAGTGCTCTCCAAATGCTACCCCGACAAGCGTTTAGACGCGTCCGGTGGACGCTGCATTTTTACCGAATATAGCTATGAAATGAAGGTTGGACGAGTTCGTTTCCCCATTTGACACTTGTAACAACAATTCCTACTTTCCCTTTTAGGATGTTCAGCATCGTTCTAAAAACGCAATATTAGCCCCCTTGAACTGCTGTCTTGGGAGAGGCATGACCTCGCCCCCCCCCCTCCACACCCATGGATCCGCATTTGCTCCTAGTCTCCCGACAAGCGTGAATAGGTACTCACAACCCAATTCTGTCGTGTGTTTTGATAAATGTATAGCTGATAGGATGACATTTTCAGCGGTCAGCCGTGTTCGTTTCGCGAGAAGACAGATCAGCGAGGACGGAGATGATGGACAGCGCTTCTGGTTACTGTAAGTTGGGTTGTGGTAACGCTGAGCAATCACTAACATTCTCATCACCCTTACATACATAAAAGAACACGACACTTGCACCAAACATGGATGACCGCGCCAATATGCGTTTTGTTTTGATCCACAATTAGCTGGGACATTCCACGACATTTCGACAAGACGAAAACACCCTCATCTTTCACTTTTTGTTCAAATCTGGTCTATAGGGTTGTCGGGGATTCTGAATTCATCTGTAACAATATTAGCTCGATCTGACCTCAGGTTCACGAGTTATAGCCTCGGGCATTTTTGCGAGGTCAGCATGCAGAGGTACTTTGAAGGCGAAAATTGGTCATTTAGTTAATGATCATGCCAAAAATACTTATGTGGATGAATTCGCAATGAAATGGAGATTCTAATTCTGGGTTTTGTTGCGTAACCTTGAATGACCTTGACCCCGTGACCTCGTGACCTTTTTTTAGTTGACCTTGTGTGACCCCGGGTACACCTTTGATTTCAAATTTTTACCTCCCAAAAATTTCCTCTGTATTGCCCAACAACGCAACAAAAAAGTTGCGTTTTTCCTCTAATTTCCGCATTCTGCATCGATATACGTGTATGTTTTCGCTTTATCCCCAAGGGGGAGGGGTAACGGGCGGATATCTCAGCTACCATTACTGCTAGGACAATTTCTGGTACAAATACTAACAGAGCACCAAGTAGTACGATGCACTCATGATCATTTACATTATTTGAAACCTAGGTGATGCCTGGGTGCAAACATTAATGATCAGTAATACGTACCTAATGGTAACCACTGGACAAAGTCGTGCTGTGGTATCATGTTTGTGGTACATCCCCAGTACAGTGCTATCTCCCTGTTCCGAATCTGCGCGGACAACACGTCGTCCGCATAGCAACACCTAAGGGGTCGAACCCCCTGGAGAAGGGGGAGGGATACCTCTCGATATCAGTGTGATGGCACTTACCGACTAGCTATGATTGCGACTGAAGCAACACTCCATTTTCCCACCCGACATCACCCCTTGCAATACCGGAGGGGGGTTGATTTCCGCCCCCTCAGGTTTTTCGTCAATAGCGGAAAAGCTTCTACGCGTAGTGCCGCCAAAATTAGCACACCTATTGGGACATCAACTGGGCGCACTGTGTACAAATTTGGAACCCAGGTCATCTCAGGTCAGGTTGTCAGTCCAGGTCACGTGCCCCTTCACCTAAATTTTGTTTGCAGGTGTGCCACAGCCACAGTGATCGACCATTGGATTTGAAACTTCAGCAATACACGAGGGTATCAGTACCTAAAACTTGTATATCTCGAAAATTTTATATCGGTGACCCGAGGTCAGGTCATTTAGGTGCCCTCACCATTTTAAGTCAATAGGGAAATCCCCAAATACTTCTCATTTTAAGTATATACATAGTATCAGTCCAAATCTTACAGGTTCATATTATCTTAGGCCATTATCAATGATACAGTTGCAATATTTGATCAGTGACCTCTTACAAGGTCATCTGAGGTCATCTGAGGGCTCACACCCTTTTTTGCTAATAACTTTTGGTAGAATGAAATTCGAGACGTGAAAATGGTACCGAAACGTTTGCCTCGTTAAGACGCATCGACTCATATGCAACATAACCCAACGTGATCTACTTAGGTTACCACATGACGTTGACCTTACGTCATTTTTTTAAAGGACCTGTTCTGGCTTTTACAAAGTGATATTATTCGATTCGTCTTGACAAGCAAGAGGAAAACGATAGTACCGAACTAATTGCGTTATCCTTCATAGCTAAAAAGATATTCGTAAAAACCTTTTGCCCAAAAATGGCCTTTTTGACCTTCCGTGACCTCTGGAACATAAATTGTTGACCTGAGGTCATATTTTTGTAAATTGTTGCGATAGAGAATTTCAAGAACTTTTAACTGCTTTTTTCGTTTCTTTCTAGCTATCTTAGTTCCCGAGATAATCAGGGATTTCTGAAGCGATGTCCCAACTACTCGCTATATGACAAAATCTGACATTCGGTGACCTCTGGTGACCTCAATATTTACCTGACCTGAAAATGACCTTTGTAATGTCTATAGACCTTGTCATGATCTCTAACGCCGTTTGCAGCTTGTCGATACGTTGCATAGTTTTCGAGATCTTAGGGGGGGGGGGAGGATATCAACCCCGGCAGTGCGAGGGTAAATTTAAGTATACAAATTAAAGACAAAAAAGGAGACAACGAGTTACTCGTCGCTCTGATAAAATGTATATAAAAAATCGGGCTAATAGCTGCAATGGTAGCTGAGATATCCGCCCGTTACCCCTCCCCCTTGGGCGTAAAGCGAAAAGATGCACGTATATCGATGCAAAATACGGAAATTAGAGGAAAAACGCACTGTTATATTTTTTGGCGTTGTTGGGCAATACACAGGGAAGTATTTTGGGAGGTAAAAAATTGAAATCGGAGGTGTACCCGGGGTCACACGAGGTCAACGAAAAAAGGTCACGAGGTCACGGGGTCAAGGTCATTCAAGGTTACGCAACAAAATCCAGAATTAGAACTTCTATTTCATTGCAAATTCAGTCATATAAGTATTTTTGACATTGTCGTTAGCTAAATGGCCCATTTTCGCCTCCAAAAGTACCTCTGCAGGTTGACCTCTCAAAAATGCCCGAGGCTATAACTCAAAAATCTGAGGTCAGATGGAGCTAATATTGTTACAGATGAATTCAGGACCCATACAACCCCATAAACCAATTTTGAAGAAAAAGTGAGAGATGAGGGTGTAAATTTGGAATAATAATTGTCGAAATGTCGTGGAATGCCCCTATTTGAGAATCGACCTGAGCTGTTCGTTCGGAGGCGGTTTTTCATTTGGTGAAGGAGAAAAGGGCAACTTGCCTTTTCTACAACAAGGCTTGACTTTATCCATCATAAAATAAAATGAAATTCAAAACTTGACGGCTGATTTGGTCTTGACCTTCTGTATTGATGTGTTCTGCACTGCAGATGTGGCCTGCATTAGGCATTGTAGTTTTTATAGTTTGTTGCGCACGATATGTTTTCACAACATTCTTAAGTTGCCTAAAATCTTACCATTATTTGTTTAATTTGATATTGCGCATAGGCGGATACGGGTAAGCAGCTGAGGACGGGGGGGGGGGGGGGCACTACCAGCCCGCAATAGTAGATATTGCCTCCCATGTTGTGTACCTGAGTACACCTTCGCCAAAAATATGTGCAATCGCTACTATTTACCATGTAGATTGCTAGGGAAGTGCATTAGACGCATTTATTGTACCGTAGAACACCAAAGAAGCAAGGAAACCCCACGATTTCGCTCAAGCCCGTTTAATCGCGACAGTGTGCCTCCCAAAACAAGAGCCTGGCGCCGCCCCTGCAAAACTGATTTTGCTCAAATTTTCACACAACACCTGTCATTCAATTCTTGGGAAAGTCCCAAAGTTTCGAAACGCTAGGCCTAACGGTTTGGAAGCAGCAATAAAAAAGCACGGGGGGGGGCAGAATCTCTTCCCCCGCTGCAAATACGGTTAACGATTGGTCAGCCTCTATTGAAAAAGGTGTATTAGTCGCATGACACACAGGTTAAGACGGTACTAAATAAAACAAGTTTTTTTTTCTGCGGTACCTGGCTGCATCCGCGTCTCCGTTGAACACGTCTCCTCGCGTTGACGGTCCCCAATTGCGTCTGTTCCAGTCACGAAGCCGCGAGGAGCCGCAGCCGTGCTGCACTGCTGACCGCCGGGCACCGTCATAGCGGCAGGGATCACCCAACCGGCAGTACAGCTCCAGCAGCGGGCACACGGTGAGCCGCTGCAGCTGCTGCTGCTGGCAGAGCTGCGGAGTCGGCAAAATTTCATCGACTCCGACTCCGACTCCGACTCCGGCCTGAAGAATTCGACTCCGACTCCGACTCCGACTCCACTCCGACTCCGGCCTATATCGGTTATCTAACTGCGTGCTAGGGAACAAGATCTGCAGTAGCATGCATTTTTCCCATTTGTTTGCTTCCTAGCAGCGCATAAAACAATTATACGCGGCTCGAGCAAGGGCGCAGCTTGTCAGCCGCGCATCCAGTCTAGTTGCACCCTCCTGAAGGCGACAAAACCCGCGAAACGGGCATCGAGCGACGAACGCAGCCAGCCGCCGGCCCAGCTTGTATTCCCTGTAATCCCCCCCCCCCCCCTATCTTGGCATGGTCATTGCTATATCTTGAGGTGGAGGTTTTAACTAGTTTGAAGCACATCATCAGGATATGATTTCAAACTCATTGATAAAACGAGCATATCATTAAAATACTGTTCTATCTTTCGTCAAACGTAATCGTGAATGTTCCGATAGATGATAAAACTATGCTATATATGACATACCTAAAACCTATGTTATTATATTATCTATGAGCTATGACTAAGCATAACTTTTGTTTTCGAATATTTTTATTTTAAAAGGATGTAAGTTAATCTTCAGGCCGGCGAATATTCCACCGACCAAAGAAGGCGCCTAGATGCGCGAGATGTCTATATGAACTCCGTCCTGGAGTCGGAGACGGTAAGATTTTAGCGACTCCGACTCCGACTCCGACTACGGCCAAAACTGTCAACTCCGACCGACTCAGACTCAGACTCCGGCTTCGACTCCGACTCCACAGCCCTGTTTAAAACTAAACACCGGGAAGCATGCTGCCCATCCGAGGAGGGCCTCCTCAGTCCTCAAGGTCAAGAGAGTTGACCGCAGGGGTTACAATGATAGTCTGTCCCCCACGTTCAGCGTGAAGGCGGCGCCGGGCCTATCCTGAGTTATGTGCGGGTGACGGACGTTCCCGGGGTTGACGAGGTCAGTCTTCTTCGTTGACAGACACTCAAGAAGTGCGTGGAGAGCATCGTCTTCTGTAAAAAGAAAGGACCATTTCGGAATTACAAGTTTAGGTTGAGGGTTACATGGCAAGTCAGTGGTAGAAAGCTAGCGGTTTTTTTCATAAAAGGCTGTAAGCTTAGACCTTACAATCAACATTTCGGGGCCAAGACTCGGCCCAAATGCTCTCAACTGTATGATGCATGTTCTGCATGAGTACGAGTCTTATCCCGTCACTTGTGTCTTAGCCGAACATCATTGACTGGGAGTCCACCCCCTCCTCCCAGAATCGTCTCCGAAACTAATGATCACAGCGAGATGCGCGAGATTACGCTGGTAAGGTCGCAATGAGGCGCACCTTATGCATAAATGTCACTATTGACAGCAATCAAACACTATTTTATTTTCAATATTCTGGTCAGGGTACTGTGTGATGTCGACATTAGACCATGGACGGATCCAGATATGGGGGGGGGGGAGGGGCCCGAGGTCTTGCCCCCATAGCTCTAAAACCTTGGTTTGGTCCCCTCAAAACGACCCGACTTTTTGGGTACTATAGCATTACGCCAAGGGCAGTGTATAGAAAGAACTAGAAGTGACTTCGTTTGGGCGATTCTCCCCCCACCCCCACCAAAAAAACAAATCAAGGATGGATCCGCCGGACCGCCCCTGCACTAGGTCGTTTTATGAAATAACAGCAGCATTTGACATGGCCTTGATTCTTGGAAATGTTTATTGGAAAACAGGTCTAGCAGTGAGCCACATACATTTAAGAAGGGTCGAGGCAATCAAATTCAAGTTTATTATTCCCTTCTAACTCCATAGATGGCACATCAAAAAGTTTGTCTTCCAAACCGCACACGTCCAGCTGGTTGAGAAGAGCCAAACCATGGTTCTTAGGTTTGGGGAGGGCCATGCCTCATCTGAATCTGCCTCTGGGTCATATGCCACAGGTCATGGGGTACAGTGAGGACAATTTGAAGGTGTTGTCAAATTAATGAAACAGGATACTGGAAATTAGAGGAATTGACCTAGCAGTCCACTCTGCCTCTGTTCCACTGTTTCCAAGTTGACCTAATGATGACCCACTCAAGCAGAAAGGTGACCATTCTGTTCTTTAGGAACCTCATCCTCCACAATACAAATGGATTCATTCTATGCACTGCATACTTGTGTTCAGTTGAATGAGCGGGAATGAGTTACTACCTACCCTGTTATGAAAAAAAATCCAAAATTTCAAAAATCCAAGATAACCATGTTGTAAAGAATGTCATTTACTATCTTTTGCCGTTCTCCCTGTCCAACTAGCTTCTTTGCTTAATGTGTTATGATCAATCAAACAACATCTCAAAATACAATATTTATGACTTTAGAGTTAAAAATGAAAACTAATATGCGGAATTGGAGCAGAAAATAACTTGCATTCCCATGTTATTTCCTGTAAAAATCAGCTTGTCTTCGGACACTGGGTAGAGTTGCGATATGGCTGTTTGCCTGGCTGCTCTGTTTGGATTGGGCCAACCAAGCAAAAAGTTTCCACCTTGTCTGACTATCCTAAATGTCCTATAGTCAGACCAGGCAGACAGATTTGGCGATTAGGCATTAACTTGCAGAAAGGCAACCCAGACTGGACCAGGCAGACCAGGTGGAAAGTTTTTGTCTGGTCTGCCCACCCAAACTGGACCCGGCAAAATGTTATTGGCAGGTCTGGCTACCAAAACTGAACCTAGCAGACCAAGTGAAAAGTTTACAGATGGTCTGCCAACCCTAATTATCAAAGGCAGGCCATTCTTGAAGTTACTGGTTGGCCTGGCAACCCCAACTGAACCAGGCGGAAAGTTAATGGCTGGTCTGGCAACCACAACTGGACCAGGCAGGTCAGGCGGAAAGTTCATGGCTGGTCTGGCAACCCCAACTGGACCAGGCAGGCAAGGCAAAACCTTACTGGCTGGTCTGGCAACCCGACTGGACCAGACAGACCAGGTGGAAACTTTTCAGCTGGTCTGACAACCGAAACTGGACCAGGGAGACTCCACAGGCGTAGAAACAGAGGCGGGCCATGGCCCCCCCCCCACTTTTCGGCCAAAAATTTCGCTAAAATCGTCAATTTGTCTCCAAAGACATTAAGGCGGCAAAAGATTCGCCTAGGCAAGAGGAGCCTAAATCTGCAAATAAATTTATTATAGGGGGTTAGCTTTCCCACAAAATGAGATTAAAGTTTAACTGCCCCCCCCCACACACACACACAAACACTTTTCGTGACGTCCCTACGCCTATGACGGAGACCAGGTGGAACATTAATAGCTGGTCTGGCAACCCAGACGGGAACAGGCAGACCAGGCAGAAAGTTACTGTTTGGTCTGGCAACCCTGACTGGACCAGGCAGGCCAAGCGGAAAGCTACAGGCTGGTCTGGCAACCCCAACTGGACCAGGCAGAAAGTTACCAGCCGGTCTGACGACCCCAACTAGACCAGGCAGAGCAGGCAACAAGTTTCTGGTTGGTTTGGCAACCCTGACTGGACCAGTCAGACCAGGTGGAGAGTTTCTGCCTGGTATGGCTACCCTGATTTAAATGTCTACTTGGTCTGACTGCATCATGCGTGTTGGTCAATTAAGGCAACTAAGTAAAAAAAAAAAATGGAACAGGCTCCCACAAGCTGTAATATCAGCAGCAAGTATAAATGTTTTCAAGAACCGGCTTGATCAATTCAGGACCACAAAGACGCAAACCTCTCTATTCCAACCAATCCAGTAAACATGATGTGGGCACAGGATAGACTGTGTCTACTATAGCCCACTATCATAAACCTAACCTAAACCTCAGCATAAAGCAGCATATTTATATCAAACTGTAGATTGATTTTTGGCACAAGGGAACCCCTAAATTGGGCTCAAAAGCTCTTAAATAAATACAAAATTGACCGCCTGATCATGATACACATAAAATCTTAGCTCAACCGGACCTGGTTTGAGAGTTGTAGCACGGTATATAAAAATACTAGGTAGCGCAGAGAATTTCCTTCAACATGGAGGCAACGGGTTCACGTCTTTTCAACT
>JARFNZ010141161.1:0-10491 GCA_031763405.1 Balanus nubilus
TTTTTTTTTTGGGGGGGGGGGCACTTGCCCCCCGGCCCTCCCCCCCCCCCCCCCCCCCCCCCCGCCTGCCTGGCGTGTGGCAGGATGAACGGCAGTCGGGACGCCGCCTCGTTCGAACGAACGATGCAGTGTCTGCTGCGCTCCTTCACCGAACTGATGCTGGACCGCGAGGCCGAGCTGGAGAGCGTGCAGGAGGCGGTGCTGCAGCACCTGCCGACCGCCGTCGACGACCTCAACAGCGTCTGTGACCCCTTACTGCTGAGGTCAGTGGGGGTAACAGCTGATGTCAGTGTGTGGTCCCTGGTCAGGTCAGTGTGTGACCCCTGGTCAAGCCAGTGTGTGACCCAATCAGTGTGTGACCCAGTGTGTGGAATACCAGGTCAACTATGGTCAGTGAGGAATCCCAGGTCAACTTGTATCAGTGTGAAATTTCAGGTCAGATGCCTTGGTCAGACCGGATATCTGGAGAGGTCAGATATTGAGTATGCAACTCCGTCCTGATGAGTCCGACCCTGGTCTGTCTGGATGACTTTGTCCTGCTGTTGACGTGTTGGTGAAGACGATGAAGTGATGATGGTGAAGACGATGGCGGAGCTCATCAGATTGCCGTCTGAGGGCCTGCTGCGTCCGACGGCTATCGACGACCGACTGTTGCAGCGAATGTGTGGCGTAGCTTCACCTGTCCCGCTCTGACTCCAGTGGGACCGAGACGATCGCCTCTGTCCTCTCACCCTGCTGCCATTGACTGTCCTCATTGCAGTGAGACGATGGCGGACCTGATCCGTACACTGGCCTCGGGCAATCTGACGGAGCAGAAGCTGTCCGTCATCAGCCGGCTGGTACACAGCCAGCTGTTCCTCAATCACGACTGTCGACGCGTCGTCCTGCCGGAGGTGGTCTCCGCGGTGGGGCTCATGTTCGACCTCCAACAGCAGCAAGTGAGTGTTGGAGGCTCTGACGCCCAGGAGTGGAACGTGAGTCCAGCCGGGTGGTGACGGACCCCAGGGCAAAGCAGCTCAATGAGTACTTGGCCAGGAAGATGGCCTCGGTCGTGTGTGCGGTCGGTAAGCTCGGCGTCGACAGGGATCGTTTCTGTTCATAAGGTCGGTCTTCACGGCACGCGTCGCGGCCCCGTTTTACGTCCGGCCTGCCTGGAGCTGTCGCTTTTCAGGTCTGAGCAACAGCCATAGCGCCACATACAAATTTTGTGATCGACCGCTCATGTTTCAATGGAAGCACGTTAGACGCACTGGACGGGAGCGCTCACCCTCATAACTTGTATTGGATCCACGTTTTTCAGACGTGTTCACGGACGTCAAACAGGCACCCTTGAGCGATCTAACGCCGCCCGTTCCTAGCCACACCCGCCTCGGGCGCTGTCGGAGGCGGAACTGACGTGGCCGGATGGGCGGGACGGGCACAGTACTAGGGAAGAAGGGTTTGACGTGTGCGTACGGATCGGGCTACAATAGCATGTAGGGGTAGCCACAGCCCCGAAAAGCGGCAGCTCTAGGTGGGACGAGCGTGAACGGAGTCGCTACGTGTGCCGTCAGGACCGGTCGTTATACGGTAAGTTGATCAGCTAGTCCGGCTGAGGGAATGCACAGTCTCTGGCGTTGGCAGTGGCGTTGGCAGAAGCGCTGGCGTTGGTAGTGGCGCTGGCGTTGGCAGTGGCGGTGGTGGTGGCGGTGGCGGTGGCGGTGGTGGTGACGGCCCATGTACGCACTTGATTAAAACGCTGCTTGTTTGGAGATGGCTGTAACGTTTCTCAGTTACGGACACGATGAATATGTGCTGCCTGGGTGTGTGGTAACGCTTTCGCGCCGTGCGGGGCAGTGGTTTCGTTTCGTGCCGCCACCCTGCTTGTCTCGTGTGTGCTGTCTGTTCTGTTTGGTGGTCTCGGTGGCGGTGGTGGTGTCAGTCTTACGGGTACATCTCACCTCACTCATCAGCCCAGCATCACGGGCACATCTCGCCTCACTCATCAGCCCAGTCTCACGGGTACATCTCACCTCACTTATCAGCCCAGCATCACGGGTACATCTCACCTCACTTATCAGCCTGCTCGCTGGTACCGGTCGCGCCTTGGTCGGAGACGCTGAGTCCCTAGCTGCATAAACAAATATGCTACCAACCAGATTAATGTTTTTTTATATATCAAGTAACTTATATTATTCTGCGCTGTCTTTGTAAGGATTTGATGCAAATACCCGGGAAGGTTTTAGTGACCGTCCGATTTTGGGGGCAGATTCGGCCGTTATTAGTTTTTTTAATATCTGTAAACATTGTTGGCACTAGGTCTAGGTCTAAATCAAGGACAAGGGATTGGTTAATTGACGCGCCAATTTGTGATACACAGTGGGCGGAGTTTGTCTTGGCACCGTGTTTAAAGATGAAGAAGTTGAATCATTTTTTTACAGCCTTTCGCGAAAAACACAGTCTCCAAGGAACATACCCAGTCTCCGAAACAAATCTTACCATCTGACAATAAATTGTTCACTCCATTCGATTCACTGATGCCTCAAGCTGTTTTTGTCCGGCTTATATGTTTATTTCTGGGAAGTCGAGACTTGAATGTGTGGTGACAATTCTCATCAAATATGGTTAAGTAATGTTCTAACAGATAACCTTTTTACATTTATGATTATATGATATTTAAATATATACATATTTTATGAATATTTAACATTATTATAAAAAGTTGATGTAATAGATATTTGATATCTGCAACCATAAAGTAATGCTGCTGCTGCGTCAATATTGTGATACGGTGCTTTGAAAAGTGTATCAATTTATCCAAATTGGCCGAGGGATAAAAAATTGACTCACTTTTAAAACAATATTATCCCACGTCGATATCAGTCTTTGCCATTGAAGCACGTGTTGAGGCAACTTTTTGATCAACCGTCAGATAACTTCTTCCTGTGCTTTTGATATAGCTTGGTGGCGCGGGATAAAATAATTACACCACTCGCGAGTATAAAGATGACACGTCCCACCTTCCATGAGAAATTGTAATTCAATATTTGATGGTTAAATCTTGGTAATCACATCTGAAAATAAATAAAATGGTGTTTTCCTAAATTTTGAATTTTTTTGCCAAAAAAGTATGTTTTAGAAATGATCAAAATTGATCTGCATGGACTCGCCAATCCTGAATCTATATATTTTTTATTCTGCTGAAGCCGAAGCTGGCGCGGATGATACAAAATATAAACGCATTCTAGGTGGGAAAACCAACCAAAAATGGTTTGTCTGCTAGAGCGTCACACTACAGCAGTACAATATATCACCAGGAAATATTAATATGAAGAATTATCTGTAAGACCTGTAAGACCTGTAAGACCGAGATTCCCGATTAAAAAAATGAACATATTTGCCATACGAGTGTTAACAACCATAATGAGGGTACTGGAAGTGGTATTTCGACACAGGCTTTAAAACTGCAATCTCAGTTCAATTCCCATTATGAAGGTGGGACGTTTCCTTTAATCGCCTCGGCTTTGCCTCGTCAATTAACTGCATATTTATACTCGCTCGTGGTGTAATACATATTGCATCAATTTCTATGATTATTATTTAACATCTGGGTAACTGAACTTCATATGAGTCACAATGTGCAGATTCATGTGCCGATCTTTCAATCGCTTTTATCCATCGTAATAGCCGTTTGTAAATGAGCCATTTTCCCCTAGATACCATTCCCACTGGGCTGGTTCAAAATATTGACACATAACAAAATGATCCTTCGGGTCTGTGCCAGCAACTTAAATCCATCGGACGTTAGGGACTTGTGGTATTCTTCAACTTACGAGTCCAGATGCTGGGATTATAACGAAGCTTACATTTCCTTTTCGGCCATTCACCTCTTAGCATGTGACACACTATCCCATTACTTTGTAGGTGGCAGCTCGTCAGCGATACAATGCATCTTTCGGTCACAAAACGTATCCACTGCACTCCAGACCAAACATGGCCGGTTCCAGTGGCATGCATAGAATAGCGCACCCTTCGTGTCATCTGTATGACCCCTGCTATATCCAGGCCGCCCCGTTAACTTCGCTCTCCCTGGTAACACGAAAAGAATCCTAACAACCGCAGCACTGATTGGCAACGCCAGTAACCATCGGTAATTACCAGTAACCCCCGGTAACCATTGGTAGCTCCGGTTACCATAAGTATCCCTTGGTAACTATTGGCAATCCCTAGCAACCACCAGTAACCCTTGGTAACTCGCGGTAACTCGTGGGAACCTGGGTAACCTCGGTAACCGCCGGGCGCAGGGCGCAGGAGGCATGGCCACCCTGCGTCAGAGGAACAAGAGGAGCCGAAAGCTGGCGCAGATGCTCGGAGAACGGCGCACCGATGCCATTGAGCTGGACAAGGCCCATGACGACCTGCAGCGCAGCAGAGACGAGGTACTGACGCACACTCTCTCTCTCTCTCTCTCTCTCTCTCTCTCTCGCATCATCTCGACTCTCGCTCGACTCTCGCTTGCCCTTGCCTCGCTGCTGCTGCCTTCCCCCTCTGTTTGTAGCATTAGCCTTGCCCGTGCTTCGCTGCTGCTGCCCCTCTGTTTGTAGCATTAGCCTTGCTTGTGTTACAGTGAAGGGGCGAAGACATTGGTGAACACGGTGTGCTTGCATGTCGGCTGCTGCTTAAAGAAGCTTTACTTCATTGCTCGACTTGCGATATATGTTGGCTCGATGTGTTGTTGGTATGGACCGCATGAACGTTCGACCGGCCGCCGTAATCGAGGCGGGGACGCGACTTGACCCTCTGGTCGCCATGTTGGCAGTGTCGGCAGCTGACGGTGGACGCTGTTGTCGCCATGTTGGCAGTGTCGGCAGCCGGCGGTGGACGCTGTTATCGCCATGTTGGCAGTGTCGGCAGCTGACGGTGGACGCTGTTGACGCCATGTTGGCAGTGTCGGCAGCCGGCGGTGGACGCTGTTGTCGCCATGTTGGCAGTGTCGGCAGCCGGCGGTGGACGCTGTTGCTGATGGTGGGAGGCGCAAGGTAGTGCTTGGAATTCATGTTAGCAGGAATTAAGCCAAGGAGTGTTAATAAGGCAGATGCAAACAATGAGATTATTATAATGCAAGTGTTCATTTTCATTGTGTATTTGTGTTGTGCCTAATCACCGATATGTACGTGAAAAAATCGTTGTTATGAATCATGACCAATCCGACGACTGACATCTCGCCATTCATCCAAATACGAACAGGGCCCGATGCTGCTCAAATTGGGCGCTCGGATGGGCGCTGAGGTTCTCAGCACACGGCGATTTTGTACTGATAACATCTTTTTAGGAATTTCTGTATAACATGCTACCACTCTGTTTATTTGTGCACCGTAAGCGTCACCCGCACGCCTTACGCCATGTAACACAATGACTCGCACGGTACCTACGTTTTACGTTGCGTGAATTGATTGATAAGGTGCGGGACCTGCTGGGCAGAACGCCAATCACCTTTGGTCCCGTTCGTTCATCGCGTAGCATGAACGCTGCTTGGCAATTTATGTAACATTAATGCTTTTGTGCATGTATTTCACTCCTATAATTATTGTTATGTAGCGTAGTTTTTCATCCACGTGGGAAAATACAAAACCAGACGTGTTAAAATATAGAATCGGTGGTCTGAAAGTAAGATGTAATTGCATAAGCTGGTATTGGTTCAGGCCCGGTCGAGTTCACAACTTACTTGCATTCACCTTGATTTACACATTCCTTCGGCAATAAGCGTTACTGCATCTTAAATATACAGCATGTTGCCAGCACCTTCCCTTTACGATCTGACAGAAACTCTTCTAAATAACCGGGCTGTCTTGGCTGTTTTACCGCACACTCTTGATATTCGAACGTGCCTGGCTTTTTTACTGCACACTCTTGATGCTCTAATGTGCCTGAGACCATGCACTGCTTACCTATACGTTGTGTTTTTGGTCTATGTTTTGTTGCATCAACTGATTATTGACACAATAAGAAAGGCAGAATGAGCATGCTGGATGCTGAAACGCATGGTGTGCTTTTCTTTGCATGTGGTGGTGACGTAGTTTCCACTATTCTGAGGATTCATAGTTGGGGTTTCCACTAATATTACCAAGGCTCGTTCACTATGAACCCCCCGATTTTGCTGAAGTTTTGTACGCATGTCGATCAATATCTCCAATCACATCTCTGTGATTTTAAGGTGTCCATGTCACAAAGGTCACGACATTTACGGTATCATTTTGATCTACAAACTATTCACGACACAACAATGCATTGGCTCATCAGATTTTGTTATGTATGGGAATCATTCGTAAGCGCAAAATCTATTGCATCTAATGATAATACCAAGGAGCAGTTCTGGTCACGTTTTGACCTTCTGACCTTGAGACCTTTTATTAAAATAGCGTCCTTACCAACTTGTCCTATTTTGATTTTTTTTCCTCGAACATGCCTTATGCACCGGCTGAGTGATGGCATAACGTGTTCTTTGTAACCCGACTCTAACGGGTCATCAAGGTCACTAATGAGGTCATGACGTGACCCTTGGGCATGAGTTGGCGTGTGTTGGCGTTGGCGTGCAACTTCGCCAATGTGGGCATCATATGGAAGCTCGTCACCCAGTCACTACCTTGGTTATGCTTTGAAGCATGTGAGAGGTAATTTAAGTCACGTTTCACCCAGTGACCTGACCGTAAACAGCAGTTACGGGGAGACGTTGAACGTAGTTGACATTTGTCTTTGAGGGGTCATCACACAGTTTCACCAGCTCATTCTGAACCTACGAAACGTTACTCAGTGGCTAATTTCATCAAGTTCTTACGAAAATCATGGGCGCAAAATAACCATTGAAGTCGAGGCGCCCTTAAACCACAATAAGCAAATCTTACGAAAATCAGACCCATTTTTCAACAGCTATATTGACCTTCAGGGTCGTTAAAGTTTAATGGACGCAAAGTGTTCTAGCGGCAAACATACCGACTAATTTCGAGGAAAATGATCTCAAACGATTCCTCGTGTCTATTGTCATTGGAAGCGTGACTTCATAGTTCATGACCTTCAAGGTTAAAGTCGAGGTCAAAAGACAACACGATTTAGCGCCTGAACTTGTCCGATTTGGATAAAAATGGTCTGGAACGATTCCCTGCGTCAGTTTCTCATGACCTACGATGACGGGAGTCTCTAGTGACGCTGGAAATTGATGTGTCCAAATCGGACGGTTCCCTTAGTGCAGGGCAAGACTGCTACGTCTCCGTGAGGTGATTTGGGGTTGGTACAGCCCCCCTGCCGATTCGCCCCTAATTTAGCCAGAGACAGAGCTTCAATACAAAAACGAGCGTGTTGCTTCTGACGATAGGAAGCTATTGATACCTGATTTTAAGTTCCCGGGTTATTTGACGACCTCTGGAGGTCGGGTCGATGACCCGAAGATAAACAAATTGCGTTTCCACCGATAGAATGACTCCTAATCAAACCAGAGCCGTGCTCTTAAGGTCAAAACGTTGGCTGTCGTCAGTAGAATGCGTTTCGACGTATTTTAGGTCTCAGTTGACCTTAATTCTCTGTCAGAGGTCAAAAGGTCATTTTAGGTCACCTGAGGTCAGTGACCTCTGTTGACCTGTAATACATCATAACCTCATTTGAACGCTTGTTTGTGTAAAATGAGTATAAAACTCGAAATCAGCATTTAAAAGTGCCCGTTTAGGCACTGAAGGCCATCTGAGGTCATCAGAGGTCAGTAACCCTGGTTGACCTTTGGAAGGTCGTGACCTTAGTGAAAACCATAAAGGTTAATGTGTTACACCTGTTAATGCTCATGAATGACACAAATTAGGGAGCGCACGAGTTATAAGCATCGGTATTAGAGATACAACTTTCCCCCAAAAAACATTACTAGCTCTGTACCGTCACCGCCATAATTATAATAAATACTGGTATTTACCGCAGCCCTTGACACATTACCAGCATATTTACCGACATGTGAGACCTGTATCATAAACCTCAATTCAGCATTACCGGCAATTTACCCGCATGAACAGGTCGTACACCGCATGATTGGTAACAGTTATGCAAAATTACCGGCATACCGGTAAGGCGGTAATTAAATATTGCAGCTCTAAAAGGTATGCTATGGAACGTCATTCGCGCTTGACACGACCTTCAAAAAGGTCGAAGGTCACGTGTCATGGGTTCACGGTTTCAACATTTTAAGGTTATGTGTCAAATTATTCAAAAGAGGGAACAGAAAATTTCGTCGCAATCCGCCGCTAAATACACAAGTTATTCCCCCCAAAAGACGAGGTCGTGGGTTGCAACCCCCCTCACCCCGCACTGTACTGGCGAGGGCCAAGGCACCAAAGCCTTCCACGTCATTTACCCTCAATTTGACCTTCAAGGTCATGACCAAGGATCGAATGTCTTGCGAACGATCGATGTTTGATGCGAAAAATCATTTGAGACTATTTTCATCCAAATCAAGCAGAATGTTTGGCGGCTAGAACATTTCCCGTCCATTAACCTTGAAGGTAACCTTTAAGGTCAACTGCTGTTGAAAAATGGACCTGATTTTCTTCGTAAGAACTTGGATGAAATTCGCCCCTGAGTAACGTTGCGTAGGTTCAGAGACAGTTTGATGAAACTGTGTCATGACCCCTCAATCCTCAGAGATGAATATCAACTACGTTCAACATTTCCCCCATAACTGCTGTTTAAGGTCAGGTCACTGGGTGACACGTGACCTAAATGATCTCTCACATGCTTCAAAGCATAACGAACGTAGTCACCGGGTGGCAAGCTTCTATATGATACCCATATTGGTAAGGTTGCACGCTACATTGCCACACACACACACACCAGCTCATGCTCAAGGGTCACGTTATGACCTCGTTATTGACCTTGGTGACCCCGTATAGAGAGGGGTTACAAGGGAAACGTGTTGCCATCACTCAGACAATGCATTAGGCATATTTTAGCGGAAAAAGTGAAAATATCAAAATAGGACAATTTGGCAAGGGCGCGATTTTAATAAAAAAAGTATAAAGGTCTCAAAGTCACAATGTTCCCGGAACTGCTCCTTCGTATTTTTGCTAGATGCAGTGGGTTTGGCGCTTTCTAATGGTGCCCCTATTTTAGGAAAACTGATTATTGATTATTAATGATTATTGAACATTATTGAAATAAAAAACGGTTTCTGAGAAGAATTTGCAGACGACTCAGAAAAATTTAGTGGCCTCTATCTCTTGATATTTGTTACCTTCGCCTAAAAGTCACATACATTTTATTGGAGATATAGATAAACCTGGGAGCAAAGTTTCAGCAAAATATAAGTGGTCATGGTGACCAATGTTGGGTCCATCTTGGCGATTTGTCTTGGATTTTCCCAGTTATCCCACTTGCCAATTAGTTTTGCCGAACCCCAATAACATTTTTGTTTTGCTGCTTTTTTACTCTGCTCTACTTTACATTTAAAAGACATTCACAAACTACTCACCTCGCTTTTTTCTTCTTCCCCACACATTTATACACAACGCGTCACAGGTTATAAAACGGAGCGGCAGCTAACGTCGCGTGTCTCCCCTCCTCTCCCCTCCCCTCCCCTCCCGGCAGCTGCAGCTCTGCATCGAGATCCTGTCGGACGTGCTGGACGTGCTGTGGCGGCAGCACGGCCAGCGCGGCGGCACCTCCATCGACGTCGGCGTCATCATGATGGAGCTGCTGCGGAAAGTCATCCAGACGGTGATCAGCGTCGACCGGGAGGACCCGCTGGTGGTGAGTGGAGCGCTCCTCTGGCCCGCCGTCATCGATCCGTCGGTGACCTGTGTGTGGGACGTCCTTGTCGGTCCCCTGTCCTCGCAGTCGCCTCGACAGCGTGGTTCGATGGTGAGTGATGGTAATCGGAGACCTGGCGGAGGTCCAGCTGCATCTCATCTGCCCCACTGTCTGCGACCTGTCGGAGGCCCAGCTGCATCTTATCTGCCCCATGACTGTCTGAGACCTGTCGCTGGCCCAGCTGCGTCTCATCTGCTCCACTGTCTGAGACCTGTCGCTGGTGTGTTAGTTCTATCCGTGAACTTCAATCCACCCGCGCTGTGTATTTGGTAACTCCGCCGTCCGTAATCCTCAATTGTCGTACATACGGATCGTTGATGACCTTTGATGATTCTCTTTATATTCCGCACATGATCCATATGTGCGACATATAACCATGCAGTTTCGGTCTCTTTAAACCCCAAAGCATCATCACCTCAATATGAACCCCGCCTGTGTGTGTGGCCTGTTGGTATGCCATCTGTTGTGTAACACCCTTTGTAACCTATCTGCAACCCTCTGAATCCCTCCGAAACCATTCGTAACCCCCGTGCTCCCCCCGTCTATCCTCGCCAGTGCGGCCTGGTGGCGGTGCTCATCTCCCCCCTCTATCCTCGCCAGTGCGGCCTGGTGGCAGTGCTCATCTCCCCTCTCTATCCTTGCCAGTGCGGCCTGGTGGCAGTGCTCATCTCC
>JARFNZ010141172.1:0-18586 GCA_031763405.1 Balanus nubilus
AGGTGTATTGGCCAGGCCGCTGAGCCAGCTATGACGTCACAGACAGCGTCTCTCGTCTCTGATTGGCTGGCGGCCGTAAGCATTATGGGTAGACATGAAGGCTGACCATTCGTGTGATACTGTTGGGAAATATGGGACCGGGCCGGGGCCGGGGTCGGGGCCGGGCCGGGCGGGCGAGGAGGACAATGGACGCAGGTGCCGCAGCGACACGCCGCCGTCGCCGATTGAGGGGCAACGGGGCCAGTCGGAGGCGACCCATGGCACGTGACCGTCGTGACACCGTCGGTCTCTCAGCCGAGACCGACGGCCGACATTGGGGGCAGGCACCGCCCATCGAGCGCTCACACCAGCTCTGCGTCTGTGGTTGCCGCCGGATGTCTCAAGTCAGGAAGATTGATGCGATTGCGATCATGGTCGGGTTCCGTTTGGGTATAAGAAGCTTAGTGTAATGAATAACTAAATGCTAAATAAATAGCTAAGTGGAAGCATAGTGTTATTTATTACACTATGATAGCATTTTTGTCAATCTTCTCGTACACACTGAAAAGTCAGCACACTAACAGTGGCCATTGGGCCGTGATATAAAAGAGATATTGCAAAAAAAAACATCCTCATTAATTTTGCGAACGATAGCAAAACTTTTGTTGATTTTCATGACAATTTGGGATCTGGAAGCATCCGTGAAGGTCGCAAGTGACTGAGGTGTCTTATTATATCTTGAGTAACATCGCATGTCCTGTCAGGCATGCCTACTCGACGTATCGTAATGATATGACTCTTTTATGGCTATCACGCGTATTTTGTCTTTCGGCTGTTGAAGTACATCTGTTTCACCTCCACGACCTCAGCACCTAGTTAATCACTACCATACCGTTGTTATGAGAATCTGAATGGATAATAGTGGTGCCATATAAATTTAAATGAAGAACAGGTTGTAAAACTCTGAATATGTGCATTGTGCAAGCTGGTCCACGTACACAAACGATTATAGGTCATAGGGCAGTCATAATATACGAGCGAGAGGCCTGCTTGTCAGTAATGACATTGACTTGCCAACAAGATAATCACGGCGCATGAACCCGTGACCGCCCGTTTTCATTCACGCCTTTTTGTGCTGCGCTTACTCTGACAAGAGCGCCTAATTCTGTTCACCTTTAAAGAGCAAAGGCGTCTCATTGTTTTGGTCTCGGGCGAAATAAGACACACGATTCTTTCGACAGATATTGTTTTAAGTTCTTGCTGATGTAGAGCTTATAACTACTCACTTGAGTTTATTGGCACCTCTTACCGCCTCTCAAACATTTAGCTGAAACGGCTGATCCTGCCGTTATCAGCTTGTGCTGGATAGTGCGCTTTCGGTCCACAGTGCGCCACCGTTGATAATATGGGACTGATATTCATCACTCCATAAATCCAGCACGCGACCTCGTTTATGTGGCAACGAAGAGGTGTGTTCCCCAGATTTAGCACCTTTCACGAACAGACGACGCAGCCTTCGTCTCGATACCACTACTGCCAACTTCGCCTTGTCGCCGATGCAGACCTTGTCGCTGATGCAGACCTTGCCGGAGATGCGGAAGCGGCTCCCGACCCTGTCCTGCCCCGCCTTGCTGGCGGCTGATTCGCACGTCCATCAGGGGTCGGAGTCTGAGCTCCGCGGCTTAGGGCGGTCAAATGGCAGGCTGCCGGGGTGGTTCGAAGGCTGAGAACGGCGGCGGCAGGGCGGCGTCGGTGACGTCACACGGCGACAGGGCGGCGTCGGTGACGTGCCGCCACACGCCCCCACAGTGTCCGACATTCTGTCCACCCCGCCCCACCCAGGCCCTAACCTCCAACTCATGGACCCAGCGCCCTCCGTCTTGGACCCCACATCCTTTTACCCAGACAAGGACCACCCAGCCGAACTGCCAGACCAAACAATGTTGGGTTCGTTTGGACCAGCTTCGCAATGAAAGAAGCCTTTTTCTGTAATTAATCCCGATTAAAGCTAAATGAGTTTGGGTATGATGAGACCGGATGCACTGTAATTGGCACTGCATGGCTGCATGCATGGCGGTAGTTTCTAATAACCCTATCTTGTAGGGAAACTTGATGTACACAAATAAACAAACAAGCAAATAAATCAGTATTAGCTCATTTCATACTCCGCTGGCCGTCTCGCCAGCTGCGGCGTTTTTTAGCCATGTCTACAGTCCTAAGATCCCACAGCGTCACCGCAAGCTGTTTCTGTCGCTCCGGGATGGAAGAAGGCCTCTTCCATCCCTCTGGCGTTCATTCCGCAACTGCCATGAGTTACTGCGTGAATCCTCCGGAATTAGCGGCGGCGTTCATCTATTGTGTCGCGCTGCTGGCACATCCTTCGTTGGTCGCTTGACGGGCGTGTTCCCACGTTCATTGGCGTGCATTTCCTGTCGGGATAAGCTCACACGAGCCCGGCAGCCGCACGCGCTGCACAAAAACCCTGCTGACGGCCGACTGTGTAACCAGCAGCTGACCGGCGCCCGGCGCACGTCAGGGGAACAGAAAAGTTTTTCGTCCCCGTCAGACTTTCAGAGGACCTCCCAGGACGCTGTGGCGACTATGGCGCAGCCACGATGGACGGCGCGGCGACTGTGGCGCAGCTGCGACGGGCGACCCGCTGCTGGGATCGATTAATGGTGTGCCGATGCATTGTTTAATGCGGTGCGATGTCCAGAGCGGGACGACTGTTTGACGTCGATTGGCAGCGCGGAGTGTGGTGTGCGGTATGGCGTCCGGATCGCCGGACAGACGCAGTGTCAACCGATCCTCAGCAACGACAACTTCTTTCTGACCCCCTCCCCCCCCCCCCATTAACTAGCATTGCTAAACCATCGCTCAGTCGGGTGTCAGGAAGTGCAGTTGTTTACACCTCACGTGGTCGGAATGAGGGACGGCACTGTGGTGTCACTCAATATATGAGAACGGTGGTACGTCATGGAAACGGGAGGCGGTCCGTGTGGCCTTTGGAGACGTTGTTATCCCGGCATTTGTTAGTTTTTTTGTCGTCCAAATATCAGTGCGCTGCCCGATTTTGCACGTCAAATGTTCCAGGCTGTTTCAGGTCAGGTCAGGTCAGGTCAGGTCAGGTCATGTCAGGTCAGGTCAGGTCAAGTCAGGTCAGGTCCAGGTCAGGTCAGGTCAGGTCAGGTCAGGTCAGGTCAGGTCAGGTCAGGTCAGGTCAGGTCAGGTCAGCAGATCAGATGGATCGGGTCAAATCAGTGGGTCAGGTTAGTCCAGCTACAGGACTAGGGTCAGATATGCGTGACGCGCCAGCTCCGGCCTCCAGAGACGGTCTTCACCCCGGCCCCGGATGCTCTAGAGTCGCCGACAGTCTGTGGGACCAGTCCTGCTGGTTAGCCGACTTTCCATTCACACGCTACCTGTCGCAGGTCCGCTATCTGGTCGTCCGTGCTCAGTACTGCCCGCTGTTTTCCAGAATTTGTATGATTTAACATGTTTGTTGTGGTCTATACTTGAAAGTGATCAAATATGTTTGTATATCGCACCAACTTTGGACTCAATATAAACTTTAACCAACCTTAACCCAATACTGCAGCGTTTACAAGCGAAGATTGTTGCCAGCGCACACAACGTGACCTGTTTCATTATTCATGATTCATGATTCGTGAGGCTCACATGATAAATTTACCCGGAAGATTCAAGGGATTAATTGGGCCGTCACGATTATAGACAGCTAAATATAACTGCGTGACTACACGATGGTATCGTTCCGCACCAGTGATCCAGACCGGGGTTAGGGTCGGGTGGGGTACAGTACAGTCGTACTCGCACCATCAGACACGGCTGACGGTCATCAGGTCATCAGGGTCGGTCATCAGGCTGGGGCAGACCACCGATCATGACCGATCTATGACTCTGGGCTGCTGGGTGGCCGGCAGTCAATAGTTGATTGCAATTACACTTCGGTCTTATACTACACTGCTGAGTGCCGACACTCCAAAGACAGCTCTGGGCTGAGGCTGATGCTGACCGGTGGTGGGTCAGAAGTCTGTTCCTGCCGACCTGCCGCGGCTGTGGTGCTGCTGCGGCTGCTGCGTGGTGACCTGCCGCGGCTGTGGCGGCTCCGTCCTCTGCACCGGCGGGTCCTCGTGGCGGGACATCGCCGCCGAGTGCCCGGCCGACCGAACATACATGTGCATATTATGTTTCTGATCAAGATGAGATATATCACAGTCTCTACCTCTGTGTTTTCTATCGGATCTTTTATGTCTCCATTCTCAGCCTACTAGGTCGGCGGCTGTGAGCCGTCCTGACTCGCCCCAGCCGGCGGTTGTGAGCCGTCCTGACTCGCCCTGGTCGACGTGGCCCGGTGCCGACTGGTCTCGGACTCGGTGGCACGAGTCTTCTCAGTACTCTCCCGTACTCAGCGCACGTGCGGTACCCGCTCCCCGGCTGCGCCTCCCGACCGCCGCGGCGAATACGTTAGCGGCACTAATGGCACGTTTACACCGCGAAGTTGGCAGCAGCTCGCTGGGAGCTTAAGCAGCCGGTGTGATGCGGTGCACGTAAAGGTGTGCGCCCGCATACACTACTGCACAGGTATACGATTCATGTGTATGAAATGGTGCGCCACCTGACACAGTTTGTGTCTGTAATTAGGTGACCGTACTTGAAACGCTTGTTGGCGGTTAAGTTTGAAACCGTTTGCGCGGTTGCGTTTGGTTGGCTCTTGCGGTTAAACTTGCTGCAGTCACAGCCGCGTTCTTGCTGCGCGGTGCACCCTATTTACCGAAGTCATTTTGGTCTTGGATTGAGTACTGAGGCACGCGGCTTGAAAGCTGCCGTGTCATCCTGCGTATTTGTCTTTTCACGGGCTGATGGATGTTGTCACTGAGCGGGCTATAACGGGATGGTGTCAGAGCACTGCACTGGTGCGTTGAAAAAGATTATGTGCACTGTCAGGTGCATGCATAATACATACATGCATATGCAATGTGCATTTACGCATTGGGTGAAATAAGCTGAAGGTAAAACGCTCATAGCACATCTATAAAGAAAGGCGCTTTTAAGGTATATTCTCGTTTTCATCTCATGTGATTGCAAAATAATCCTATATGTTACATACCATTCTAACCGCCAAAGCCAATTCACGTGCATCAGGTATCTTTTACTCCGACTTTGGAGTTCAGAAAGCCATCACGTGCTAGCATTGCTGCTTAAACGATCTGATGTCGTAACAATCGAACATTTGAATTCCACCGCGTTTAACAACATTGCATTTAACGTGGTATTTGCCGTCACCATCAAGTAACGGTTATCTGCGAAATTCCAAAACAATCCCAGCTAAGTGGCATCTGTGTCCGAAAGTTTGACCTCCCGAGATGCCGAATGACAGCAGTCTTTATACGGCGACGTTCAGTAATCTCTGCGTGTGATGGCATTCAGCTGTAGCCTACCAAACTGGTGTCCCTCCAGCAAGACTAGACCAGCGCTGAGGTTTGAAGAATTAGCCACGAACTATCGCCCGCACTAGTAGTGTCTAACATAACATCAAACACAGCGGTTCATGGCCTCATCTCGTCGACCTGACCTCCACCCTGACCCTGATCGGTGTTGTCATAGGTCTCCAGTCCCACCCATAAACGCCGTCCCAATCACAGTCACAAGCGCCCCCCCCCCCCTCCCCACCCCGTCATCACTATCCCGTCCCTCGCCCCCGCCCCCGCCCCCGCCGCCGGAGAGGGCTGGCGCGATCTACAGCAGTCGGGGTCTAGTTTTCCTGCTGAGAGCCGAGTCGGCGGGGGCTCAGATTACCGCGGTTCTCTCCAGAAGCGGCGTCATGTTTCGCGATCTACCCAGGAGGAGGGGTGACAGTTGAGCCGCACCGCGACTGTGCGTCGCTGGTCAGTGGTCAGTGATCAGACCCGCTGTGTCGAATTCGTGCTGTGGCTCACCTGGTCGGCAGGAACTTGAAGCGTAGCGGACATAGTGGTGACGCAGCCAACACCACCGTGCCGCAGCCGGAGCCAGCGGCCCGTGACCCGGGTCGGCTCCGTCTCACGCCGAGCTGGACATAATCAGCAACTCATCAAACTCGTTAATCATCACCCCCGGTAACGAGCTGGCAGCCGACTGATTCGCGTGTGGCCCAACAAGGCGTTGGCGAACCGATGAATCGTCGAACGGGGTCGGGTCAGGCCGACTGGACCGCAGTAGTCTGTCACTGGAGGCGGAGGAGATGACGAAGAGCTGATCAGCTCCCGTATATCAGCATCTGTCAGTCAATTCCAGCTGAGATTGACGACAGCGGAATCGGTCAGTACCGGAGGTCGTCTTTTGTCGGACTCGGCTCCGGACGTTCTCAGAGATGAAGACCATCTTTCGTGATGGGTCAGTTCAGTCAGCGAGGACTAAGCCGGAGGTCAACCCCCGGTCAGGATCTGTCCTGTTGATCCAGGAGTCAGCACTATATTGATCTGGACCTGCCGGCCTCCGCCGTTGACCCCGTGTCAGGATCGGTCCGTCTATTCTCGTGTGTCGAGGCCCGCCAGTCGATGGCGGGTCTGATAGCGTCGCCTCTTCATTAGCCAGTCCCGTCACGGCTGGTCCACTTGGGGCGCCCGATCCGGCTCTCCCTACCTCCGTCCGTCTGTCTCTGGGAGAGAAGTACCTGACCTCGTGTCGGACCGGTCACTGCTTCTTCCCTGTCCGATAGGAGACCGAACTGGGAGTCGGAGGACGCCGTCCTTATCGGGCGGGCTGCGGGTCATGACGTGAGGCTCAGTGGGAAGTCAGAGATCGCACGGCTCATTATGGGCTCGGTAGCTCTGCTCTACATTCATCAGAAAGCAAAACTGCTCGAGAAGTCACTCACGATGCTTGAAAACTTACTGCTATGAGCTCGTCTATTTTTTTTTAAAGCATACGCCTTCCCCGAATTAAATAAATTTGTTGGTGAACGTTTGTTTAAGCCACATTATCCCAGAGGATATTGCAGTGTCATGATACATTAAGTTGCAATATACATAACAACTACTGTTACCTCTCGGCATCATCGAATTCTCCAAGTCATAACGCCCGGAACGTGTAAACAGGCGTTGTATTTCCTAACAAAGTTGTTCTGGGCTTCCCGCTGGACAGCCGCGGTGCCCGGTAGCATATTTCTGAGCCTGGCCTCTCGCGTCCGTGAGTGATGTGGCGGCGGTGGATTTCGACATACACACGCCTCAATCTTCTGGGAGCTCGGTGAATGAATAGGCCAGCTGCCGGCAGGTTTCGTCCAGAAAATCGAAGATTACTTATCCGGCGCCCTCCCAGTGATCCAAATCGCATGTTTCTAGGGCACACCTTTGTCGACATTCATAACGTGCATTTATCATTCGGCGGGCCACTGAGCCACTAAGCGGCGTGCAGTTTATTGAATGACGGTTAGCGGGCGAAACCAGGCCGCGGCCGCGCATAGCCTTGATCTAACGATAGTGGTGACTGGTGGCCGGAGAAATTGGACCGGTACCATCTGATCTATCCGTTTTCGGACGTGCTCTTGTAATCCACTCCAAGCCCTATGTTTGCACCTGCCTTCCCCGCTACCTCGCCATTTTCCCATGTAAAATTGGCGGCCTGGGGTTCATTACAGCAGGAGCTGGGGTTCATTTCATTGGCACTGGGCCTCTGCATAAGATCCTCCGGCTCCCAATTTTTGGATAACGTTACTGGTTCCGGTTATGGATAAGCTTCTAAGAGGACGCATTCATGATTTCACAGCTACCCATTCCATGCAGCCACCCACGCCTGCTACCTGACAGGATCGGCATCTCACCTGGGTCTGCCGGTCTTCCCCACACCCACAGCTGCGGCCGCCGCCGCCCTGTACGGAATCAGTCGCTGACTGCAGTGACGGCTGCGCCGCCTGCTCATTCAGCCGTGTCCTCCGCACAGGGTCATGACCTCTGCCACGCGAACGGCCCGGGGCGGAAATGGCGCTGAAGGGAGGCAGGGGGAAAGGGAGAAACGGCCATCAGGCACGCAAGTCGACTGAGGCGCAGTTGAAGCGGATAGGATGTGGGGGACGAGGAGCTTCGGTGAGGCATCTAGGTAGCGATGAGGCTGTGCGGTTTTGTCGAAGATTATTGATGTGATTGTGCCTAATATGTAGTCTCCGAGGGGGCCGCTAGCCGGTGTTTATCTACGGTGACCTCTGATGACCTCCAGCGTCTGGTGTGGTGTCAGCTGACACAGCCTGGCTGACGGAGCCGTCTGCTCCCTCCGCCCGCCAGGGCCCCATCTGCCGTCCCAGCCGCTACCGAGCACATTCACCGCGGCTCCTCCACAGCCCGGGAGCCGACGGCCATCACACGGTACCTCCACCAATCCACCATCACACGGTACCTCCACCAATCCACCATCACACGGTACCTCCACCAATCCACCATCACATGTATGTACTTACCTCCACCATCACACGGTCCAGCACAGTACAACACAGAGCACTACACAGAGCACTACACAGAACACTACACAGAGCACTACACAGAGCACTACACAGAACACTACACAGAACACTACACATAACACTACACAGAGCACTACATAGAGCACTACTTATAGCACTACACAGAGCACTACACATAGCACTACACAGAACACTACATAGAGCAATACACAGAGCACTACACATGACACTACACAGGGCACTACATTAAAATACATAGAGCACTACACAGAGTACTACACAGAACACAACACAGAACATTGCACAGAGTACTACACAGATCACTACACATAACACTACACAGATCACTACATAGAGCACGACACATAGCACTACATAGAGCAGTACACAGAGCACTACACAGAACACTACATAGAGCAATACATAGTGCACTACACAGGACACTGCAGGGCACTACACAGCACTACATAGAGCACTACACAGAGTACTGCACAGAGCACAACACAGAACACTACACAAAACACTACACAAAATACTACACAGAACACAATACAGAACATTGCACAGTGTACTACACAGATCATTTCACAGAACACTACACAGGGCACTACACATCACTACATAGAACAATACACAGAACACTACACAGGACACTACACAGGGCACTACACAGCACTACATAGAGCACTACACAGGGTACTGTACAGAGCACAACACAGAACACTACACAGAACACAACACAGAACACTGCACAGAGCACTACACAGAACACTACAGAGCGCGTCTCGCCCGGATCACAGCTGCGCCGCTGTTCTCCCGGGGTGCATTGTTGGCCTCTGCGCGGTCGGTCGTCTACAGGACGTCACGCGTCGCTGGCTTCCTGCGACCGACTCACTCCTGATGGCTCAGGCCGCCTGACGTGGCTGCTGCGGGTAGTCACCGAGTCGGCTTCATTACGGCTACTGTTTTGGACGTTCTGGCGACAATGTCAGCTGTTACTTCGACAGTCGAACACAGTTATTTTAATCAGAGCCGATCTTTGAATAATGGTATGTGTATTGTATCCAGAGACAGAGATGCAAGCGAATGTGCAGGTTTTAATAATTTATCAGCGAAATATAAACAAGTGTTCACCCATTTCCTATATGTGCACGAGGTGACGTTATCATTGCGAGATGGTTGTCAACTTCGCTCGGATAGGTATCATAAAAAGGAAGGAGAAAAACTTAACGCCTGAAATGACTTCTTTGGGAGACCGATCGACAGTCATTGCTCTTTAAAAGTTCCCCCCCCCCCGAACCGGTGCCGCCTCAGACAGCCCTTTACCCCGCGGCAGCTCGCCCGGCCGGGCGGGTGGGGGTGGGAGGGGGGGGGGGGTGAGGCCGCTGACGGAGACCTGTCGACCTCGCCGGAGGTCCGCTGTTGACGGCCCCGCGTCTGGACCGACCGGACTGTCTCACCACCTCGCCACGGCAGCAACTGGGTCACGGGGGCCGCCGCCGCCTAAGCCCCGCGTGCATTCCAATACCGACCGCCGGCCCGTGGCCCGCGGGAGACCGCCGAATGGCTCGCGCCTGTACTAGACTGGTCTCAGGACTGTGAGTTCTGGACAGGGAGTCGTGTTCTCAGAACGGCCTGCGTTTTATCGATGGTATGAGTGAATTCGTCGGCTCTGTGATTTTATTTTTGTCTGTGGTCTGAAGCTGCATGAACCCTTGATGTGTGTCTCTATGGCTTTGCTTTTCTGAGACCGAATCGGACCGATGTGCTATATGTACCCCGGCTTTGCCCAAATGTTCAAGGCTTAACATTGCACAGGGTACTTGCCTCTCGCGTGCTTGTGAGTCGGTGGGTCAGGATGGGCAGGCCGTGACCCTCTGACCTGTGCCGCGGATGACTTGCACCAGGCTATCGATACCCGTTTATAGCGTGCTTCAATAGGACGCCCCGGGACACAGCACGATTGTAACATGCCGCAGTGATCAATTACTCCGGCATGCAGAGGCTACAGATGTTATTACCACTAATTTGGCAACGCCTAGTGTTCTGCGCTCGCTTCATTGTCTTCAACTAGGTCACTGTCGGGCGTTTTAGGCAAAGCCAATGTATCCTTATTCTTCAATGAAACGGCTAATGTCGGCGCTTGGCTTTCGATGTTTACCGCGAGCAGCATCGACTCCACCTGGTCCGCAGAGATGCTGGACCAGTGTGATTGAGCGACCCATACCACCCTGTCCCCTGCTCCTAGATCTTCCTCTGTGTGTCGTGCTGCCGTCGCCGCTCCACGGACTGTCCGAGGGCGAGGCGGGGACGTGATTCAGGCGCCATCGCCGGGTGTGCCTGGTCTGCCGCCACGCTGCCCAGTCGACCGTAACTGGACAGTGCCAACACTGAGCAGAACACCAGTCAACCACCGCGACGAGTCAGACTGGAGTCAGTCACCCACGGAACCGGCCGCAGGACAAAATATCACCGGCCGCAGGGGAATACAGCACCGGCCGCAGGACAATACAGCACCGGCCGCAGGGGAATACAGCACCGGCCGCAGGACAATACAACACCGGCCGCAGGGGAATACAACACCGGCCGCTGGACAATGCAACACCGGTCACAGGGCAATACATCACCGGCCGCAGGACAATACAACACCGTCTGCAGGGCAATACAACACCGGCCGCAGGGCAATACAATACCGGCCACAGGGGAATACAACACCGACCCCAGGACAATACAACACCGGCCGCAGGGCAATGCAACACCGGCCGCTGGACAATGCAACACCGGCCGCTGGACAATACACCACCAACCGTTGGACAATACAACACCGGCCGCAGGGCAATACATCACCAACCGTTGGACAATACAACACCGGCCGCAGGGCAATAAAATACCGGCCACAGAACAATACAGCACCGGTCGCAGGGCAATACAACACCGGCCACAGGGCAATACAACACCGACCCCAGGACAATACAACACCGGCCACAAGACAATACAACATCGGCCACAGGGGAATACAACACCGGTCACAGGACAACACAACACTAGCCACAGGACAATACAACACCGGCCGCACGACAATGCAACACCGACCGCTGGGCAGCAAAGCATCCGCCATAAGTCGCAAGCAAGCAAGCTGGTCAAATTGATGAAAAAGCGAACGGACTTTGTCCACGGTACTGATGACACTGAATACAAATAGCTCAGCCTTCCCGTCGTCACGAGAAAGTAACGCCATTTTCGGAAAGAGGCAGGACAACAAATTGTCATTGATGATTTAAGCATTCCGCTTAAAGCATTTAAGCATTCCGCAGTTCGTAACACAATTATGTCCATTTTTCATTATTGTACACAAAGTGGACGTGGACTCGATAATTGTTTGTACGCAAACCGTTTATTGCACTTTGAAGCACGGCAACATCACTCAGTGGCGTGGCGGGTGCACGATCTGTCTTCCCGGCCAGCCGCCGTCACCGGTCAACGGGAGGAACGGCCCGTCACAGAACAGACCGGTGAGAGCGCCAGCGTTCAAACCGGCCCCACCGGCCCCACCGACCGGCCCTACCGACCGGCCCCACCGACCGGCCCCACCGACCGGCCCCACCGACCGGCCCACCGACCGGCCCCACAGGCCGGACCGGGGCCGCTGGACGCATGACCCGTGAGTCACGCCCGGCGCACGGCGGCTGACTGACGACGCGTCCAGGCCGCCTCGCCTGGGCCGGTCTCGGCTGAGCTGAGCTGGCTGTGTCCAAGATACCTGCTGGTTCCTGGATCCCGGATACCGGGCCGACCAGACGCCCAGCACCAGGCCGACCAAATCACGAGCACTGAAACGGTTGGACACGAGACGGAATTTACGCTTGTGTTTTGCGTCCGTCGATACGTCAGCCTGACGTACTGTAGCGGGGGTATCGGGTTGAAGTGATTAGTCTCCGGCCACCGGGTCACTCCACTGCCGCGGCAACCTCACGTCCGTCCGATCGTCACTGGCCAAAACCAGCGGATGTGGGCACGTATCGACGTAGACCAGGTTGATAGTGTGGATTGGGCCCTCAGAACAGGTCGAACTCCGTAGATCGGGACAGTCGAGCCCTGGCTCACCTCACCTAACCCGGACACCAAGCTCACCTATAGCCTCTGGGGCCAAGCAGACACAGAGCCAGCCGGCTGCCGGAGACCGTGTGAGGCCCAGCCCGGCCACTGGGACCGTCAGACACTGACCCCATGACAGGCCATCTTGGGCAGATCAAGATAGCCATGTCTGTCTGGGTGCAGTGTCTCCGGTTTTCTCAGTGAGTAGCTCAGGTGATTGACCTTCCATTGGTTGTCAAACAAATAACGGTATTTTAGTGCTGTCTCTCGATAAATGATGGTGATGATGATGTTAAAAAATGGATACAACTTCTTGTCCATTGTGCGCTTTGATCCTGAGGACAGCATGTACAAACATTTCAGCTGATATGTAGGTATCGTTTTACAATTAAGACTCTGTATTTGGTGTTAGGCCTTTAGCATTTCGCCAATGTTAAACAGTCCTTTATCAGTCGCTGCAATGCTAATACAAAAATTAGTTATCTGATTATTTTACTTCGACCAACGCAAGGTGTCTGTTGGAAAAACATGAATAGTGTTAAGAGACCACTTAAGGATCAATTTTAGCGGTTTATTGCTTCAGATAATTTTCCGGTCGTAATCTTCTGATCATGTATCGCTTGTTCCATCGACAGGTGCAATGTTACGGTAGTGTGATCAGTGTTGCAGAAACGGATTGTGCTGTTTTGGTTAGGCTTCCCGCGAGGCAGAACAGGTGAGGTAACCGAACTTGGTTCCTTGAGTTCCCGCTGAGTTGAATGAAAGGAGCTAACAGAGCTGGCTCTTTACAGAGCTGAACAGAGGTGCTAACAGGGCTGGCTTCCTGCAGAGCTGGACATAGGAGCTAACAGGGCTCCGGTGTCGGCCGCAGACCAGTGACCATTTCCACCTGACGGCGTGAGCCGGCTGCCGTGCATACTAACGCAGAGGAGGGTGACAGAGAGGGAGAGGGAGGCTCCGACGGGCGGCAGCTGGCGTCGGTCCAAAGTCCAAACACTGACATCAGCCGAGCATCAGCCGACATCAGCCCACCCGGCAGCTAGCAGCCTGATGATGCACCCGGGATCCTGTACCGGGGGGGAGAACAGCGGACATACCCTGTTGTTGTGCCCGTCTCCCGTTCATTGTAAATCGCGTGCGTCTCCCCGTCTCTCAGCCGATGGAGGGATGTCGGAACAATGGCCTGTCTCGAGTTCAGCACAAGGTGTTAACAGGTGGTAGCGTCTCCGCACATAGGGCGGAAGCGTTGTCTCGCGTGAGCAAGGTCGGCGAAGGTCATCCGCTCCACCTCTGCTCATTGGGTGGGTTCAGATTTCGCGCCCCTGCACAGAGGGCGGAAATCATCTTTGCACTTTTGTGTGTGGTTGACGGAAGTCATCGCTCCACCCACCTCGTCACAGATGGACTGGGCTGGCTCGGTCCGCCTCCTCGCAGACGGGCTGGCTCGGCCCGCCTCCTTACAGACGGGCAGCAGCCAGCTGACTGTGTAATTAGACATCAGCCCAGCAGTTTTGAGAGCCACGTGAGAGCCTCTTCACACGTGTAAAGAGCCGTGCTGGTTAGGTTCCCGTCGCTCGCGTTCTCCGCCCAAGCTGTCCCGAGCTAGATCCCTCCGTCCTGTCCCCGGGCTCTGTAGGACTGCCTTCTGTCCAGCCGGGCTCTGTAGGACTGCCTTTTGTCCAGCCGGGCTATATAGGACTGCCTCCTGTCCAGCCGGGCTCTGTAGGACTGCCTTCTGTCCAGCCGAGTGGCCCTCTGTCCAAACGCAGCTGTGGCTCATCCAGTCCGCCCCGTCCAGCTATACAGTTATTACCGTGTCTCTCCTAATCAGACGGCGATATTGTCAGACGGTCGCTGATCCGTGAAGGCAAAGACGGACTTCGGAAAGGAGGTGTAGACAATTCTCCTGTGTCGAGAAAGGTCATTCAGCAAGGCACAGGGCTGCCGGGTAGGAGCAGAGTTTCAGACCGATCACCGGAGATGAAGGGGAGTCCCTGTGGGGCGTTTCCGGTGTGTTTGTTTGTTTGTTTGTTTGTTTGTTTGTTTGATGAGGGACTCAACGGGAATGTGATGGTCGTAATCACAACAAGGCTTCGGAGTTAGATTAATTGGGAAGGTTGAAGACCATGTGCTGGTTGAGCAGGTTGATCTACAGAAGCCGACGTTCGAAACAAATGTATGCGTATTCCGAACGCGTCGGTTTAGCTAAACCGACAGCAGCCCGCCATTAGGACACATTTAAATGCCGGTGCTGTCGCTGACCTCGCAGACCATCGTCCCGCCTGCGCGGTAGTTTCCGTCAGTTTATGGTGTCGCATCTCCTCCGTCTCCGTCTCCGTCTCCGTCTCCGTCTCCGTCTCCGTCTCCGTCTCCGTCTCCGTCTCCGTCTCCGTCTCCGCACCGGTCTGCTGTGACAGCCAGCGGCGCGTCCGCCGGCTCCTCCCGGTAGAATCCAGCGGTGTCCGCGGTCGCCACTCTCTGTGAGGAATCCGGCGGCGGAATCAGTGATGCGGAGCGGCTCCGACCGGCCGGGCGGGCGGCGGTGGCGGCCCGGGGTGGACGTCCCCGCCCCGGGCACCGCCGCCGAGTCCGCCGAGTGTGTCCAACTCCGCCGCAGAGTCAGCCCGACTCCGCCGCAGAGTCAGCCTGACTCCGCCTCCGAGTTTGCCCGACTCCGCTGCCGAGTTTGCCCGACTCCGCCGCCGACTCCGCCGACTCCGCCGCCGAGTTTGCCCGACTCCGCCGCCGAGTCCGCCGCACCGCCGCCGAGTCCGCCCGACTCCGCCCGTCCCGGCTTACGGAGGAGGCTATTAGAGGAAGGCGGACAAACGGACAGATGGAGCGTCCGACGGAGCTTATCGCGGAAGGGTTCATCGCGAGGATGATGTGATGGATTCGGGGCAGTCCTTAAAAGTAGCAGGCGATGTAGTCCAGCAAAAAGACGCTACGAGTATAATCAGCAGTATGAAATTAACAGCTTGATGACGATTGATTAGGTAGTTAACTTGAGATAAGGCACAACTGTAACTTTTTACCCTACACATCTATCATACTCTGGCATGAACCAATAGACCACTTCGTAACGTGGGAAGAACGTGGTTTCGCGTGACAAGTTTTACCAATTTCGCGAAAGACAGGCACTGAATCGCCCATAAAAACCGCATTCGCGCTGTAACACCCTGGAACTGTTCTGCTCTTGAACTCACCAACGTTTTGCCACCTGTTGCGTGGCCTTGGACATTTGAATGGCGCCTGAAGCCACCTCCACTTCGCCGGCTGCTCCGCCCGTAAGCCGTCCAAACTAGCGGCTGTTGGTGGACGTTAGCGGACGTTGAACGTGCGAGTGTCTCAGCTCAGAGCTGAATAGGCTGCTGGGAGTGGTGCCGAGACTGTACTGCAGCGTCAGCGTCGGCCGACGGCGTACAGCCGTGTCGGTGGCGGCACGCGGTACAGAGCTTTTCAGAGTGTGAAAAGCTCTGTACTGGAGAGCTAGCTTATGTCCTCTGGATGTGGCCGCAAGGAGACATGTCGGCCTCTGGGTGTGGCCGCAAGGAGACATATCGGCCTCTGGATGTGGTCGTGAGGTGACACGTTTGTCTAGGAAGTTCATTTGTCAACGTAGGAGATTCCCTACAAGTAGTTTCATGGAGCATGTTGACGAAATCAATATGCGTGTAGTTGGCTTTTTTTACCGTACGCTCAACGGCATTGCTAATCTGAAGATAATGAAGCCATTAGCGAGCTACAAGATTAGCAGATTGCGCCGAGTGATATCGGTTGCCTAACGCGACGTCCTCGAGACTTGTGCATAACAATGAGCTCGAACAGCAAGTACATACTACACCACTCACAGTTTGCATCGCTAGAAATCCCACGCCATTTTATGGATGCCTTGCCGTACTAAATGATGGCCGAACCTATTGCCAAAATGACGAGGCATCTTCTGCATTGCACATCTGTTGATATCGCCGTTGTATCGCTTTTATCAAGTCCGATCGGCTAGTCAATACCGCTCTTATACCCTTTCTCACGAATCACTTGCACTGATACACTGTGATCAGCCGTGTGCAATGGAGCGTGCACAGTGCACAAAGCAAGCCTCCGCCCGTGCACCTGGCTACGGTCACTTGTTTGTGCAATGTGCAGGCAGGTGTTACGGTGGTTTAGGTTGCCGGAAGCGGTGGCTGTTGGTTCTAGTGCTGACGTGCTCGTGACCACGGTGTTGCTCGCTGACATCACTCCTGCGAGTCGCTCGTGTACTAGAGCTGTTCGGTGAAAATATCCTGAACGGGTTGTCACGATAGCGATGTACTGAGTGACAAGCCTGTTTGTGGAAGTGATCTCCGATCTACTTCGCATGCATTACACCCACTTAGCTACACGCCTCAACGTGAAGATCCGAAAGAAAGAAATACCGAAACCGCTGCTTCTTGATCCACACATCACCCCACTTTCCCTGTCCTGCCGGAAGTCCACTCGAAAATCCCCTCCCTGAATGTCCACGGATCATCGGGCCGCGTCTTCCGGTCTGCGGCGTGGGGGGGGGAGGGGGGGGGGGGGTGTCCGACCGGACCGGACACGCGCCTGGCCGCATCACACACACAGACCGACCCCGTTACACCAATTTGTCGGCGCGGTGGACAGGAGATGACGTCTGTGCCCACGGAGTCGGTCCCGTTAGTGAGGTCCTATCATGGCGATGGCGGCGGTGGCGGCGCGGCGGTGGCGGCGGCGGTCGTGGCGATGGCGATAGAGGCTGGAGGAGTCTTCTCGAAGCGCCATTAGCCGCCCGCGCCTCTGCTACTGAACCTACTAACGATGTACACAGACCATTAGTCTCCTGCTATCGGTGCTAACTCGCGCAAAATGGGAGCTGCTGTTGGATTAATGAGGATGGAATCCCCGCCACCCATAGTAGACACCATGAACTCCACAGCTCAGATACACCTAGACGCACGCCAGACAAAACTTTCGTGTCTTAGTTGAGACAGAAGAACAATACGACAGTTATCTTTTTTTTTGTATGTGTATCCTAATGGTAATCTTGAACTTTAATTATATCATATTTGTACAGATGCCAATCATAAACGTTACGAGTCACGACAATAATCTCGACCTA
Organism: Balanus nubilus; assembly: GCA_031763405.1. Classification (NCBI taxonomy): domain Eukaryota; kingdom Metazoa; phylum Arthropoda; class Thecostraca; order Balanomorpha; family Balanidae; genus Balanus; species Balanus nubilus. The sequence continues at coordinate 17,649 of JARFNZ010141172.1, forward strand.
GTAAATATGCCCATCTCATGTTTATGGTATTAATTGTACATCTTACGACATATGTCAAAGAGTAGTTAGTGGAATAGTACATAGTACGTTAGTGGAAAATGTGATGGTGTACCTACTAGACTTCCTGATTGATGCATTTTACCACGTTATCTATGTTATGCACTATATAATCTGCGAGCGAATTCTAATACAAACAGCGTGAAAATCAAATGCATTACATCTTAACGGCGCCTTGACTCTGCACATGCCCTCAAATTTGTACGCCTGCTGTGTGATATCTCACGGTTTCCACTGAAGCTCGCTTTACTCAGCGAACTGTTGTAATGCATTTTTAGATACCTCGGAATGTATACCGCACAACCAGTGCCACCAACCAACACGTGCGTTTTATGCTCTTCCTGCTGGCTGTTTCTTGTTGGTTTGGGAAATACCTGACCTCTTCCTTGTTAATTACGGGTGCCATCGCACGCTAACGACTCAGTAACATTCTTGTTTAACTTCCAGGTAAGGTTGAAGGTCGAGGATCAAATTGCCTTCCATGAATTCATCTCACGTACCGAATTATGTGGTGTTAACAGACAATTACATGTATGGCAACTGGAAGGGTAATTACTAGCTATGACACTTATGGAAGTCGTATTATATTATGTACTGTATGCTCTTCCTCGTGCGATGATATCGAGTCTGTTGAAACCATCATCGTGAAAGACATATACATGGTCGTCTCCTTGTTTTTGTTCAAGGCTGAAAATTTATCCACATAAGGTATATAATAGCACTTACCGTCCGGCCTGTCTGCCTGTTCTGACCACAGACAATACCAAGACCTACCTCTCTATGCTCACATGCAGTGAACAAATCACATAGTCGCACACACACACATACAAACACACACACACACACACACACACACACACATACACACACATACACACACA
>JARFNZ010141173.1:0-10491 GCA_031763405.1 Balanus nubilus
AAATTTTGGTTTCGCGTCATGGTGTCGTCATGGCTTGGAAGACCATTCAAGCATTTAGCTATAGGATTTTGCCAATTTTCATTGGTTTTCCAATAGACAATAATTGAAGCACTTGCTCTGATAAAACACATCCGTTGAGGGGTTTCTCGCTAAGGTAGATGCATTATGTATTACACCACAACCATTTTTAGTATGGATATTGTTGGGCTGGTACCACACAGTCAGGACTTAGGACCACCCCGCCACCATGGACAAAGTTTGGCCTCGTGTCAAAGCTCAGCATTAAACCATCTGTAATTTTGTCAAATGCAATCATATTTCACACACAAAGAATAATGCTAACACCTACCATAGCTGATGCAACGCTTCACGCCCGGAAGCAGGTTCACCTTAACACTGTTTGAGTAAATGATCAATAACTTTGTCAATTGTTAACGGATTTTGAAACGGAAATTGCCAAATTCATTCTCGTGACAAGACGCGTCATTCGATAGCAGTAACTCGTGATAGCAGCAACACGTAGTAATGATAGATAACCGCCAATAATCAGGCTTAATTTAGCCAAAATCGGTTCACTTCAACTGCAAATCTTGTATATTTCAATGACGTCTGCTCGCATCTGGTATAATTCAGCCATCTGGTAGAAATCAATCGATTTCAACACAAAACTTGCTCTTGAATCATTGATAGTTAGTTTTCAGATAAGCTGCCTTGTGCCATGGCTTTCTATATGCATGCTACAGTTTTGTTATCTCAGTTCAAAACCCTATGTTAAAGGTGGACTATTCCCTTCAAGGCGTGTTAAATACTCTTTGATTAACTAATGGTGACTACCGAGCTAGCTGAACAGTGAACATTCTTCGAAATGCTCTAACACACGGGTTCTAGGAACTTGATGAATGGGAGTGTCTGTTGAGCCAGTCATCTCAGCCTCTCCGGTATTACTAGAACAACACATCAGTAGCCCCACTAAGGTGAGTTGAACGATTTAAGTAGTTATTTACAATGTGTAGATGTATCCAGTAGGCAGTACTTTTATCCTTGTTTACTACCGATTATTTGCTCCATTGTTAGGTCCAAATAATGCCGACAGAAAAAAGACACTGTACATTCTTATGATGCGTAAATTATTTGTTGTAATTCTATTGATTTGTATTTGTTATATATTAAATTATTCATTTTAATGTTATGTCAAAGTGGTATGAATTCGTCGAGCTATTGCCCAGGGATTGCATCAAACTTCCTTCCATTCTAATGGAATGAACGAATTGGAATAGCGGACGCTGCGTCGACCCCCAGCATACCTCCGCTACCGGGAAACTGACGCGCCAGCGGGTGAGTGGGTCCGGCCTGCCCTCACTCGTGATACAGGGCAGCCCTCGCTCTGCGACACAAATCAGCCAACATTTTGCTTACGTCAAACACGCAACAGCTACCGGCCTTGAAGGAGCCCAGGTTTCGGCTGGACGGACAGTGTCCGGCGCCCCGGCGCTGGCCATCGATGCATATCTAATTTCGATTGTGTTTGAAAGATGTTTTGCAATTTGTCATAGCAAAGATTGGTAGGTAGTTCATGTGGTTAAATCAAATGTTATTGAATCAGTTTTGAGCTAGCGAATGTATGCTTCACGCCTTCATTCCACCTTAGTTACTCCTTCTGGTAATGATATTGTTTAGCATCGCTCGCAATGCTAATTTTTTTTAAAAAGTTTATGACATACACCGATGATTGAACTTCGAAACCACGAGATATTGATTATGTCGAGTCCTAATCAGCTTTATTTTGGCGAAGTCCTAATTAAAGGGAATAGTCTACCTTTGACATGGGGTTTTGAACTGAGACAGCAGATTTGTATGTTGGATATAGAAACCTCATGACTCAAGGCAATGTATCTGAGAACTATCAATGGTTCAAAAGCAGGTTTTATGTTCAAATCGCTTTGGTTTTACCAGATGGCCTTAGTTATGCCAGATGTAACCAGACGACATTAAAAAAAGACAAGATTTCCAGCTAACTTGAACTGGTTTGGCCCAAATTTGGGCCAAATCGGTTCAACCGTTCAACTTGGATTTCTTGCAATGCGTGGAGTAAAGTTCTGTGTTATTTACCTACCTCGTTGAATTGCAGGTCCAACTCATTTAAACATTAATTAAAATAACAACCTTTCCCAAATGCAAACTGAAACCATTCTCTCCACAAACAGGCAACGCCTACGCTTTGTAGGTTAGCTACGTAAACAAATACCCGACCAGCGTTACCGCTCAGCTTGTCCAGATATCCCAAGATAACCAGCAAAATACCCCAAGACTTACACTTTGTGTCCCGTTTTTAAATGAACTGTTTCTTACCATTCTTAACGTCTTGTGTCACTTCTTTCGTTCGCTCTGTGAAAAACGGGCCTAAGTATCTGTGAAAATATAAATGCGTATTCTATCCCTTTTGTTTGCGTACTATTTCATAACCCATTGGACAAATTGGGAAAGAGTACGCAAATACAGCGGTTCAGTAAAGTGTCATTTTAGAAGTCTTAAAGATGAGCTGTCGATTCGCCACCGTGGGTATTGAAAGACTAATGGGTGAAAACCGTGCGTTTGAATCATATTTTGTGTTCAGTTTTGTGTTTCGACGATGTTTGCATTTTATACTGGTAGTTGTATATTTGATTTTAGAATACCTATGTCCTAAAAAAAAATCAGTGAGCTTCATACCCCAAGGTTTTTAATCCAATCCCAAGATCCCAAGGTCGCAGCTGACATCCCAAGATCTTGGGACAAATCCCAAGGAGTGGTCACGCTGTACCCGACATCGATTCCGAAACTTCAGCACAATGTTTGTCAGAGTTAGATCACCGTAGCTTTTCGTTGGTGGGATTTACACTAGGTGATCAGTGACGCGTATATTACGTCATATATGTAAATGACGTCACATACCAAAATATCTTATTTCCTTGATAACTTTATCATTCGTGGGTTTCAAGAGAATATGACACCAGTACTGCCATTCACATACTCCGCCGAGTGGTTACATAGCACGGATTCGAATCTTTGCAGGGTGGTCTATTTCCTATGAGAACGAAAAGTTGTTCATTTTGGACTTTTTGAGCCAGAAGGTATGAGAAACCGTTGGAAATTAGTATAAGTACATATCACTATCATATAGAATGCATGAACATGTAAAGAACTTAACGCGTGCTGTGATACACAATTTATCGAAGATATCTATGGCCCTGGACGTTTCGCAATGAAACAGCGGAGACAAAAATGGGATCTTCTAATTTGTCCGAAGACACAGCAGCGACATTTTGACCTCTGAGGAAATATTTTAAAATCCATTCTCTCTATGCAACGCCCATATGTTATGTTAAAGGTAAAGTAAAAGCCCTCTTGACGCACCGTGCCTACGTTCCTGGGCCAAACAGAGTTCGATCCAAGGGAACCTTTATCAGCCTAAATGTTTCAATAAAAAATAAGAATTTTTTCATAATAACGTAGTACGGAATACAGAATGCCACAAGGGACGAAAATAATTTTTGTAGGGCCGAGCTCGTTGCTGATTTCCGCCGAAACCGAAGGTCCAGAACCAAACAACGACCGAGTTGCTACATACGTCACACCGACCTGAGTGGGTATTGTTTTTACATTATGCTGTTCAGTTTATCCATTTAACATATCACGCAGATAGTTGGGCCCTTCAGGTTCCCTTGGATAGGTTGGTTGCCGGAAAAAAAATGGAAGCGGCGAGAGCACCATTAAAGGGGCGAACTCAACATCGGGGGGGGGGGGGAGGTTGAGGGCCACCCCATAAGTGTATAAATGGACACCGGTGTATTCGTTGTTGTTTTAATTTTCCATCGATAACGCCATTTGTTCATGAACACGTCTGTTCACGAACTTTTGTTTTGTTTTGTTTATTAGGACAATTAAATTAAAAACATATCCTATTTCTCATCACCAAGCGTCGCAACATGCCCCAAGGACACGCCAGGTCGATCTCACAGAGCTTGTTGCGACATAAACTCCATTATAGTTGAGGAGCCTATTGACACCAATCAACAACCGCTTCCACAAAGCACTGGCGACGGCACAACGTCCGGGTTTGGTGGCTGCTTATTGAGATGAGTTCGGAGGTGATAAGCTTCTGCTTATATTTTGGTAAAATTATCAAGGTCAAGTCGGAGAGCTGCATATATTTCCGGGTAAAGATTCTATGATATGGATGACTAGATTGGTAACGATTTTTCTGTATGAAGAACGGAAATCATATGACTTAAGCAAAATAATTGAAATGAACAGCAGAACGACAGCCTTTTCGCCGCTGAAAACACTGGCCTGTGGCCAGCTTCTCGGACATAAACTCAACCGATTTGTGTGAAGTTGAATAAATGCATGTGATTATGTAACGGGAGACCAAACCTCCTTTTCGTGAAGGTTGTTTCAAGGTCAGGTCAAGGCTAGGTTAAATAAGGTCAATTTTCGAAATTGATAATTTGATATATGAGACATAAAGAGAAATAAAAGACATGAGAATAGACCAGCTGCCTCCGAAATCCAGTGGTGTGATTCATTATTGCATACGTGATCTAAAAATACCCAAAACATAATTTAAAAATGACGTCATTCTACGTCATATAACATATATTAATTTACTAGACATATTAATTTTTTTGATGTTGGAGACATGTAAAAACATTTAGATTTGGAGGTTTAAACTAAAAGACAAAAATCAGAGATTGAAACTTTATATTAGCTCTGTATTCTGCATCGCTTGCCGTTTTTATTTGCATTCTACTTTTTACGTGATTTTATATTTTAAGGACTTCTTGTATATTTATATGATATGGATGGATGGATGGATATATAATGGATGGATGGATGGATATATCAATTTGTACATTTATATATTTATATTTTAAATCACTCCTTGGTCAATAATGACAAAGCGACGTTAGTAAAACCAATATACGTGCAAAAACATCTGACAAAACGAATTTATGTATTCCCAGAAGACATCAAAGTAGTGTACATATATACGAGAAACTATGCCAAATTTCATGACGAAATATGCAACGGTTCGGAAAGTATTCAGAAAAAACGGGGGGAGGAATCCGACCACCTCAGGTGGTCATGGGTTAAAAGTTTCGTTGTTTATTATCGATTTGATTTGCCTGTCCTGTCTCCTGTCTCAACATATTCTTAGTCATTTAGGTACCATCTATTTTCATTGACTTCAAGGGAAGTGTCAACCTTCAAAGACGCCTTGAAATTTGATGGCAATGGGTATTCTGAGGTGAAAACTATAAAATATGGCACTGGTTTTGCCATTAAATTGATATCCTTGGAGCAATTATCCCATTTCCGTTCCGAATCACGCAAGCTGTTTCCCGTTCCACCGGCCCGGCCTGCTGGGCTGGTGACAGCCTCCGACTGCTCTGGCGACTGGGCGGGACGCTCGGCCGTTGGCGACGCTGCCAAGGGATCCGATGTCAGAGGGGGTATCAGATATCTAGTGCAGCAGACAAAAACGACAAGTCAAAACAAACTCTTCTCTAAAGTTGTCTAGGTAGAGTTTTGGGACAAGTGAGTCATAGATAATGTGGTTTCCAAAGACAAACTACAATTCTGCCATCGCAGCTCAAAGCCTTATGGTAATTGTCAAAGGTCGACACTTCTCTTTACTACTGAACTCGTAAGGATTTCGTAATGTAACATTAGATAGAGTATTCCCAATTCGTGGTTTTGGCGTATTTTAGACCATTGGTTGAGCTTTGTAGTTCATTTGAATTTAATTGTCCCCAAATCTCAAGGCGCATTTGAATGACAAATGATTCGGGTCTTCAGCCGGCCTTATCCAATGTAAGTTGAACAGCAGACTATCCACTTAGAACACCATGACTTGGCTTATTATTTAGCGCTGCTAAATTATAAGTGCAGTGCGTCCAGATGTTTGACCTCTTTGCTATAGAGTGCACAACATTAATTATTGATGTGGCTTGCGTGTCACACGAAGTACGGCAAGCCATCATTCGTATTCTGCTGCCGTCTTTTGCTGTGTCACACCGAGCAGCTACGCTAGGCAGTATGCTGAAGTGTTATGAACATTTTGAAGACATTATGCCATCCCCACACAGCTTGTGCATTAGGTCCTCCGTACTACCACTTACTTTAGGTTTTATTTTGTACCGCCAATTATAATGGCTACAAAAACACGTATTGGTCCCTCTTCCGGGTATGCAAAATGTGCCATTCATTTATGTCTATGCTTGTAGCTGGAGCGCTGCATGTGCGCATTACACATGGTACTAAGGACTGTGTGGAATTTGATTCAGTCAGTATATTATGTATAACATACCTACTACATGACAATGTATGACATTGTGTGTCATAATGTGGGCGTCTAAATCTTCGGATTTTGATTTAAATGTCAAAGCAACACGTTTATCATTTTCTTATTTCTCAGGTTGGATAAGTGTAAATGATGATGCGCAGTACTGACAAAATATCTTCAAGCTGTAAAAGCACCGGAAGCACCGAAGGTTATGGCTCCGCTGGGTATGATGAGGATAAGTAACACTATGGTGCTGAAAATCCTCCGCCTCGCCTCCGACATCCGAGACCGATCAATCCATCGTGACTCAATCTCAAAGGCAAATATTTAACTCTGCTCTAAAATAATATTTTATCGCTTGACAATGGAAGCGCGAAATTAGGAGGTAAGACAGATGACCTATCACCACCACTGAACTGAGTGGAGAGCAACTACGGTAGCTGCGAGCATAAGCCACAATCAATTAACGATTACTAAAATATCACCAAATGCTTCCCTGATCATTTGTGTGGGTCTGCTGTACATCAGCATTATGAAATGGTTGTGTTTTAGCTGCTAAGTAAATCATTATTGGATAGGTCAGTTGGTGATTTAAATAGCGTAGCGTTACGTTGAATGTTGATGTGGTAGCTTTTGCTCATATCCATCACGACTAAATATTGTTATTGCGGAGAACAAACGAAACAACTGTTACAACAAGGATTGGATTCTGGACTGAAATTGAAGTAATTGCTCAATGTCACTGAATCTGTCAGGGAACTGTAACGTAATGCATGGGGACAAGCAGATTAACATTTCACTTGACAAAGCATGCCTTTGTTTTAGAGAAAGTTCTAAGCTAAAGTTGTACCGTAAAATGCACGATAAATGGAATGTCCCTAAATCAGAGGTTTTACGAAGGTGTCTCAGATCAACGTGAAATTTAATAAGCACATATGTGGCCAATAAGCAATAAGGAAGGCAATATACATTTCATACCCACCAGTTATCGACTTACATGCAACATAAGAGAAGTAGTTTTGTTTCTGATGCGAGTTGTGAATATATCCGAAAATTTGACAATTACAGTTCCGCACCCACTTTGGATAGTGCACAATATACGCCGCAAAACACGTGGGGCGGTACAGGTATGCACGACACGACATTACATGTTAATGTTACCTAAAAATTATTTTAGTTAGGATAATGTGTGGCTCGGCGTCGGCATGTCAGTAAGCCAAGCATCCAAGGTCCGGGTCGAAGCCACATTGGCAGCGCTGTTTATGGTTCTGATCCTGACAGTCTTCTGCAGTGCTTTATTACTACCTAACTTTCTGTCCAATTTATCTATAAATCAATCAGTGCTCGCTGAATGTAAAGCATCTGAATGATTAAATTGTCTTTTAATGATTTCTTTACAAAATTATGATTCAAATTAAAGCACATTTATGCATTCTTCTATATAAATTTCCGGCCACGAGCCATGATCACATGTAATGTTGAAGATGAATGAATTCGCAACACCAAACCATGGTCAGTGGCCTCGTCTGATTCCCTAAACTTTCAAGTGATGAGCTATACGGTGCCTGTATTTTTGGAGTACTTGAACACACATCCAAATACAATATATCAAAATATGTACTGCCTTTCTACACACTTCTCTACAATCATTCAAATGATGTGCCAAGATGACACATTGCTGTTCAGCAGAGGTCTATGTTTTCGAATGAGAAGGACTGAACAGACTCACAAATTTGTATGTGTGGATTACCGGTAGTTCTTTAATAATACAAATTTCACAGATAACGAAATTTCTGCTCGCGGAAAGTGGTGCTCCTGGTGAGCTGCTATGAAGTGATCACTAATAGGTGTCTCCGGGGTTTTTGTTTTTAACGTTGAGGACGTGCTCATTAAACCGCAGTCAGATGGGTCTTTATGTCATCTTTGTAGGTCATATTTTTCCTTGTTCTTGCAGATGACACATGTAATTCCTGTAGACTACTCCCGAAGTTCTGCTTTTAAGGCCAGATTCGCAAGCAGTGCAGACACTTGCACCAGACGGGCACTGCGGTTGTGAGCAAGCCGAACGAGTAAGACAGCTTTTTAGAGTGTTGTTGTTGCGCCACGTAACCCGCAGGTTCAAGTCAGATTTATTGACAATGGAACTGACTTTTGCGCACATCCCCTCGTCAATGTACGGTCAGGACAGATACCTGTCAAGCGACCTGTTCTCCCGTTCCTTGCGCTGCACTCGTTGACGCTGTTCATCGTTGGTGGGCTAGCCTCTCTATGCCTGGGTGACTTCTCGTTGCAAGCGGTGCACGAGCTGCTTCCTGTAGCCGTTTCCTTCGAATAGTTCCTAGATCTTCCGGCAAGAGCAGGAACTAGCAGCTGTATCTGAGATTAACTTCATGGCTCGGCGAAATCCTGAACGGATTACCGCTTTTTTTCGTAGTCATTAGATATTAAGACGTTTTGATGAATAATGATTCCAGAGTAGTTAGGTTTGATGTACAGTTTAGTTGAATTCTTAAAATTTGAATTTACCGAAACCGTTACGAGAGTGCCAAAAAAGAATACTTTACACGACTTGCTGGTATCTTCCAGGGTGAACTTGATGTTGGGATGGACGGAGTTGAGGTACTCGATGAACTTCTGAAGTTCTTCAAAGCCGTGTGACCAAATCCCTATTGAGTCATAAAATATCTTGCGTCCCATATCTGCATTTCTGAGGGTGGCTTGCTCGAATCGATGCATGAGTATTATTGCCACTGTAGCTGCTACTTGCACATCGCAATCCAAACTCGCTGCCTGTAATGCTCTTCGTCGAACCTGAACGTGTTGTTCTGCAAGCAAAATGTTGTAAGACGCGTGATGGCATCTGGCGTGAGACCACAAAGGTTAATCTCTCCTTGATCTAGGAAATCATTTCGGCGACAGCGGACACACCTTCCGCGAGCGGGATACCACCGTAGAGGTTAATTACATCAATGCTGAAGGCGATAGCGTCTGGAGGCAGTTGTTGTCCTGGGAACTTGTCTTGTGAGTCCTTTCAGGTATTTGTCTGTCTTTCTTAGATGCGCTGGAACCTTTTCAAGAAGATGACTCAATATTTTTTTCCAGAAGCTGCGAAGCTTTTTTTCCTGTGGGATCACCGCAAGTTGAGATGATGGGTCTGAGAGTTACTTCTGCTTTGCGGTTTTTAGGGACAGGGAGACCATAAAAGACCGGCGTCCTGGCGTTTGTCTGAGTATTTTTTTTGTTTTGTCTGTGTCTACGAAAATTTAGGTAAAATAAGAAATAAATTCACTAAAGCTGAAATAACCATTTTGTAAGATTGAAGATACTTCAATGAATTTAGCTTTCGTTAGTATACGATTGATGAACACATGCTTTATTTTCGTTGAGCATTCAAAAAAAAAAAAAATTGGCGATGGCTGAATATTTGCATCAATTGCAAATATAGGCTATTTTAATAAATGTATTTTATGGTGCTTGTGAAACGTTTTGAACTCCTTCATTACAGTCATCCGTGTTTATTGCGTATATTCCATGAGCATTCAATCTTGATGCCTTGCCTTGCATTAAGCGGCTCCAAAAATCCACATCGTTTCATGCTATTATCGAACGGCAATGACTAAACCCATTTTCTGACTGTATACACCGCATGTGCATGGGCGTCTCACCGAATCAATCTATGTGTGTTTGTTGCCGACGGTCGGAAGTGGTCCGTCGACGAGCGGAAGTTGACGTTCAGTGGTCAGCGGTCGGCGGTCGGCGGTCGGTGGTCGGCGGTCGGCGGTCGGCGATCGGCACTGGGAACTCACTGCGCTCGGCTCTGGCGGCCCACCACAGACTGGCCACCGACGTCTCCGCTGCAGCCCGACCCGATCCGACCCGAGACGGCGACGGCGGCGGCGGCGGCGGCGGCGCGGCGCGGAGACTCGCGGAGACCGGCCCTCAGACTGTCGGTGCCAGCCGGCTGTGTCCGTCGGCCCTCTCTCTCCCCTTCCCTGTCCCTGTCTTACCTTGGGCCGGGCTGGCTCTCTGTACCGACCAGAAGATGGCAGAGAGCAGACGGCAGACGGCAGACGAAGGACGAAGGACGAAGGACGGTGGACGGCGGACGGCGGACGGCGGACGGCGGACGGCGGACGGCGGACGGCGGACGGCGGACGGCGGACGGC
>JARFNZ010141183.1:0-10491 GCA_031763405.1 Balanus nubilus
GGCTTATCTAGGACTTTTATTTCATTCAAACGTGAAAACAATAGCTACTGATTGTAGGAAAAATGTTTTGGGCGATAAAAAAACAGTAGACACACTCCCTTTAAATACAAAATGCGCATTCGACACACAACGGTATATCTACATGTTTTTCGCAAAAAATACGTTAAATATGCAACCCACATTTGTGTTATTCATTTCGATTTTATGTATTTGCCATTCATGTTCTGGCAAATGTATTAGTCAACTCATGCTACCTGTTCACTCTGTGAGCCGTCCAGCCCCGTACAGAAAGCAACGACCGAACGTATATACACTTCCCAAACACTACAAATAAGCACATTGCTCTCCCTGCTGGGCGCTGGCCTCTCCTGTCGGACTAGCCACCCATGTTGTCTCTGTATGACGTGTCTCCGTCACATCCTGTCTCTGTGTGACGTGTCTCCGTCACATCCTGTCTCTGTATGACGTGTCTCCGTCACATCCTGTCTCTGTGCGACGTGTCTCCGTCACATCCTGTCTCTGTGCGACGTGTCTCCGTCACATCCTGTCTCTGTGTGACGTGTCTCCGTCACATCCTGTCTCTGTGTGATGTGTCTCCGTCACATCCTGTCTCTGTGTGACGTGTCTCCGTCGCATCCTGTCTCTGTGTGACATGTCTCCGTCACATCCTGTCTCTGTGTGACGTGTCTCCGTCACATCCTGTCTCTGTGTGACGTGTCTCCGTCATAGGTCGTGGGCTCACCCGGTCCTGCTTGCTATGCGGCGCATTGCACTGGCCGCCGATATTTACACCCATTTCTTTCCATTTGGGCGGCGCCTGTAAATCCTGGCGTCTGTGGCGCGGATCAACGGCTGACGCGGCGATTGCGGCGCGGCGAGCTGCACCACTGCCGTCGCCGCCGCGCCACTGCACGCCGCGCGGCCGTCTAGCGTGCTGGCACAGTCGTCTGTTTGGCTCGTTAGTGCGGCGTGAACTGATGCCTAATTGACGTTTGCTTTTCGGCTCGCTTGCGATGTGAAAAGAGGACGCGTCCGCTTTCATATTTCCTGCGCGTTGAATGAGCAAAACATCGCAAATTGAAAGGGAGGGTTTCATTGCGTCCGTTGCAACTTAGCGACGATGTGAACAAAAATATGTCCATGCTCGTTTTGGAAATATATTAAAGAAGAAAAGGTTGTAAAGTAATGCAAACATGTGCCGACTCAGGCAGCCCTGGTCTGGATGTTAATATGTATGTACAATGCACACATACTGGCAGAAGTTTTCACAAATACTCCCACTGAAATTAATATTTGTAGCTTCCGGGATTTTGTCAGTCTTCGTGCTCCATGTAGGTAAACTCGACGTTATATCATAACGACGGCTGCTTTTACGTCATTAATAAAAATATTGCTGCGGTAAAAAATGAATTTCTTTCCAGGTTCGTGACCGCCTACCGAAAGTCTTCAATCATTACATTAATCCCTCGATACCATTTATCATAATTGCCAAACCGTACGTATGGATGGAGATCACAGAAATAGACCTCCATCCTGGTAAATTCTCTCATTTCGACAAATAACTGTTTTCACAGAACCCAGAAACCTAAATAGAAATTATATTCACTCCAAATTATTGATTACCCCCCGTCGCCTTGTAGATGGAATTGGCAGCAGTAAAAGGCCGGGATCGGCCGGCAGTAACTCGCCGTTTCATTTACCTGGGGTCCCCGCTGGAGCCCTTGTGGCTTGATGGGTGGCGGCGAAACCGCTTCATCTTCTAAACTGAGCCACCAGATGACGCTGCTCAGTTGTCAGTCCGTATTGCCTACTGAGCCGAGCATCTGTATGTATGTACATACCGCTCAGTCTGCCCTGCAGTGAGAGTAAAATGTTACCAGTTGCAGACCTTCGAACATTTTCATGCTTATAGTGGCATACTCTTGAACGAATGTAAATTGTGACGGTCGGCCGTTCTCAAATACCTTAAATAGTTTTTATTGAACCACTGCAAGATTTGAGTACACTATAAGTTCGCTTTTCTCTCAACCGTCGCTGTTACCAACTCGTGTCCATTTGTGTTTCAGGCGGGACTTTGAGCCGGAGAAGCCGAACCACATCCTTCTGATGACCGTTGTCAACCCGATCTACCCCATCTCCGTGGTAAGTGGCTGCGGTAGTAAGTGGGTAAGTGGCTGCGACCAGTGGCCAGCGATTTGTGACGATACAATGGACAACGTGGAAGTGAAACGCTTGGCGCTTGAGTTGGTCGCATCGACTAGAGCAGATCTTGGATGCATCTAGAGTTGGCAGCGTGTGGTAGTGTAAGTACAAGCACCAAATCGTAACAGAAGTGACAACAGACAGAACAATGAAATATGATTCGAAATCAGTGCTATGAAAGGTGGAGAGAGTCCGGTAGCCGGTCCGGTAGAGTCCGGTAGAGTCCGGTAGAGTCCGGTAGCCAGGCGAATTATTTGTGCGCCTATAGGCTGTGCCGCAACACTCAGCTGCACTGCAGGTCGGTCTCCGCTCGGAAGTGTGGCGTGGCAGGAACTTGTCGGGAATTTAATTCCGTTTCGTTTTCGGAGCCGATTCCGAACTACGTCAGTTGGCAGCTGACGAAAAATACAAAAACTGAATGGCCGGACATGAAACTGCGAAGCGCAAACATGCATCGAGATTTTCAAGTTTCAGCAACGCTGTATGTACGAAGCCGCTTCCTTAGACCTTAGGATGGGAACCAGAGTTGTGCTCGATTACGCAACTCACTCAAATTACTCCTGTTTTGTGGGCAGCTCCTGACAACTAAAGAGAAGGCTGGCAGCGAGGGGTTGGGAGCGGGGCCAGATGAGACGCAATATAAATAATAGGCAAGGTTTGCACCAGGTATGTAGGAACGTCACGAAAGTGAGGGGGCGGTGAAACTTTGATCTGGTCTTGAGAGAAACCTAATACCCTCAGGCGGGCTTTCTCTGCAGTTTTGTGCTCCTCGCGGCTTGGCGAATCTTTAGCGATGCTGATTTATCTTCAGTGAGCAAAAGGAAATATTTTAAGCTATATTTTCCAAAAAGTGAAAGGACTATAGCACCTCTGCCCCCCCCCCCCCCCCTCCCACCCCACCCTTCCGTTCCTATGCCTATGGTCTGAATATTCCATGGGTGTCTAGCATACTCATTCCACGGGTATCTAGCACCCCGTACCGGCAGCGTTTGGCGCACTGCTGGCACCCTGCCAGAACTGTGAAGAGTATCTCAAAGAATGGAGATAACTTGAGTCAGTGACGTCATCGAGTACAGCCCTGATGCATTACAGCCCTATTTGCATTGATTCAGTTTTTTTACTTCAAATATTTTACCGTACTAAGATCTTGTGATTTTAAGCTGAGTCAATGAACCAAATGAAAATCGACGATTGATTTGCGGCTCGGTAGCCACTAGCTGTATTTAGCATCTATAAGTATGCTTATTTCTTGTGACATGGAGGGAATTTTTAGAGGATAATAGCACAATCAGCCTCTCTCAAAAATTGTACGCCTGTATTACAAGTCAGAGCGTGCCCCGCTGATATCCGCTTACCATATCTCGGAAATTAATCATCACTGTCGAATAGAGGGCGAAGGAACACGCAACTATACGTAGGGCACGCAATACGTAGCGCGCATTCAGACGTAATTGATGTGATTGGATAGGGAATAGCCAACGTCCAGAATTAGCGGTTGCAATATGTAGTACGCCTCCAGTACCACACATGAGGCATGATATTCGTGGGCAGACAGTCGTTTTCTTACATCTCACTGGCACATTGCGCTTCTTGTCTACAAATTTTACTCGTCTCTTGTATGTATGTACATTGTACATTTAATTTTTACATTGTACATTGTACATGTCATTTTTCTGAGCATACATGGACCAGCTATGTGCTCTGAATACGTGTTTGCTTCTTAACATTAAGTGAGGCGTTTTCAAGAATCACGACCTAAATGCACACATGATGAATATGTTAATGCTTGCATGCATGCATGTTAGTGTACTTGCTTTAGCCCACAAAAATCATGCTTTCTAGCGTAAAAGGTGGTAAGAAAATGACTTTTCTAGCAGGATATTCACTGCCAAACACCATTCGTCGTTTTTGCCTCCTTACATCACCGATGTCTTGGCACGTTGCCTGCAGCTGGTTGATTGATCAAAAGGTAAACAAACAGGCACATAAACCAGCCATTTATTAGCTCTAGACGCCACGCAAGTAGCGGCGCTGATATAAACCTGGCATTAATCGGCCAAATGACACATATCACCAATCACTGCAAGCAATGGTAGGTCGCCGGTGTTGAATGCACCATCACTCTTTTTTATTTCTGTGAAATTCCATCTCACCTAAGCGGCCGCAATAAACGCCCCATCGTCACTATTATTCACCATCGCGGCCGATTTCGATCGCTGATCACGTGTCATCAGCGTCCCATATATCCTGGCCGGGTCACCGGCTACCCCGCGATGAGGCCTCGTATAAATCTCTGGGAGCGTCCGTGCCGGACAGGAGAACGACTTTGATCCGGGCGGTGGCGCGTCGTTCTCTGCTGGCGTCGGCCGCGACGCCGTCACGTGCCGACGCTCCCGGTGTACCTCATTAGGCTCGTCCGGCGCTGAATTGGCACATCGCGGTGCGCCATCCATCAGCAGCCTCAGCTGGCAGCACGCTCAGAGGCTCCTGCACCACCGAGCTCAGACCCTCGGACTTAAGGTTCCGGAGCGGCGCGGATGTTCGGCGTCCACCCGCGGAGATACTCCCGAATGCCCTGAAGGGGTTTCTTCGTTTTGATCGGTGTGTGGGCGTGGGTGTCGATGACGTCACCGGAACTCGGATTGGGCGTGCCGTCCGTCACATAAGTCACGTACGTTATACGTCACATCTGCCATGACTGTCACGCCTGTCTCGGCTGTCAAACCTGTCAAGAAATGCCACGAGCAACGGGCGTCACGCGATACGTGACTGCTGGTTTCCGGCTGTCAACTCTGTCACGTTTGTTATACCCGTCACACGGTGTCTGGTTTCGGGCCGTCGCGGCTGTCACGCCTGCCACTGCCGTCACGGTGTCACAGGAGTCAGGTGACACACGGCCGGTTCCTGGCTGTCACGGCTGCCACATCTGTCATAGCGGCGTGTCGTCGCCGGATTCTGGCAGTGACGTGGTCCGATGACGGATTAGAGGGATCGTGTCCCGTGCCCGGTTCCCCAGAGCCAGGTGATTAAGTTGACAGACTGTTTCTTCGTACTTGGAGACCTGTGGACGTTAATTAACGATTGAGTAGGAAAGACGCGATACGATAAACACGTCGCAGTGTGACAGATATACCTATAAAGGCGTGGGTTTGTGATTTGTGATAGGCTTAAATGTAGGCTTAAGTGTAGATATCACTGATGAAGCCTTTGAAAATGCAATGGTTGTAAATTGCGATACTCTGTCTGTAGGTACAGGCTGCGCGTTCTACTGGGTGACCTGGTAATATATGCAGAGTATAACTTGTGGCATGAGAATTATGAATGTACGCCGGTCGAGCGCGAAGGTAATGCGTCATGACGTGTGAAGCCCGACATGTGACGTTCTGACCTCTCCTCCGTTTGTGATGTGACCCGCCTCCGTTGCGTCGCCGACAGGACGTCATTAAGACCATCTCGTCCAGTCATGGCCAGGTGCTGAGGATCGTCATCTTCAAGAAGAACGGTGTCCAGGCGATGGTGGAGTTCGACTCTGTGGACTCGGCGGCGCGGGCCAAGGAAGCCCTCACCGGCGCCGACATCTACTCCGGCTGCTGCACCCTCAGGATCGAGTTCGCAAAGGTCAGTGGCCAGGGCGTTGACGCAAGATGTGACACGCAGTTCAGGTCAGGATCAGGGGACATTAGCGATCAAGGTCACTCACAAACAAGTGTAAAAGTAACATAGGTAAGAGGGTTTATGGGGCACAGGAAGTGTCAATGGCATACACATATACAATCTGTATTTTATCAACAATGTATACTTGCCTTTTCCCATCCCAAAAGTTGATGAATTGTTACATGGGTACAGGTTTTCGCTCCGCAAACTTCCCTCCATTTCTGTGAAGCGACTTACGTCTAGGGACGTGACGAAACGGCACACTTTCTCTGTGGACACTTGAGTTTCTAAACAGAGGCATAAAGTTGCAAAGTACAGGCAAGCGCCGGAAAACTGTCTAACTTCGGACCGTTCCTGTTGGTTCAACATGCCATGTCGCAACCAACCTAGCTGCTTAAACTATCACTTAAAGAACCAAACACTTGCGACAATGTCTTACACCAAAGTTAATGTCTTTGCTAATGCAGTTAATAATACGGCACGGGCATGGAATGTCGTTATGGTGACAGACACCTGCTTCCAAGATGTCCCCGGGCAGACAAGATACACGACATGTTGTAGGAGTTATGCACCGTGCAGACGAACTTCTCAGCTTGAAAATGCGTGAGAGTAAGAGGAGAAGGTGTCGGGTTGGAGGTGTGATGGCCAATCATCTATGCATGGAAGGCCTCCAGTTACTAGTGTTTCCACGTGCAACCCCGTATGGTTCGTCATACCTCGTCTACGGTGAGGATTATTTGACTCGAGTTAGCGGCGACGACGTTGGCGGCGACAACGACTTTTTATAGGTACATATGGTCGGCATGGAATATGGCTCGTGGGCTTTAACTTCGCGTTTTTGATCGATATATTAAGATGAGCGTTTTACCCTGCACTTCTGAAACAAGCGAGTAATAATTATTTGCAACGATTTACAAAGAGCATTTAGTTATTCATCTGCTGTAGGCTAAATGTAAGCGTTGTTCGTACAGTGACTTTCCAAAGCCAAAATACCACAAGGCATGATCATCTGGCTGCAGATTGAACATGAACAGCTGCCAGGTTTTCTATGTTGTTTCCTATTTACATTTCACATTTCATTTACATTTACATTACATTTTACATTACATTTTATTTACATTTCCTATTTACATTTCCTATTCACCATCTTTTACGCATAAATATTAATCTTGACTTTACCATGCTCGTGTTCGGCTAAATAAGCGGGCTTGGCTACTTCCGTCCCTGCATCAGGCCTTCGGTGCCGTCAACTCACTCCCTGCTGGGGGGGGGGGGGGGGGGAGGGGGGAGGACACCCCCTCCGGTTTTAACTGACCCCGTGTTTCGGGCCATATAACATGAATCATTTATATTATTGGTTTTATTCAAGTTGGCACTCATGGACAACAAGGCTTTGTATATTTCTTGGAAAATCTAGGTATATCCTGGACACGACGTTCAGGATACGACTCATTTACGCACAAAGGTTGCATCTCAGCTGAAGTATGCGGCGACTGCGCGTTCCGGTCGTTAGCTGGACCCGAAGGGTTGAGACAGGAGCGGGAGCAACCCCAGCCCCTTGATTCAGCTAAACACAAGTATGGACCTCGTATCATTCACTAAAATCTGGCCTGTATATCGGTGGAACGTCAGAACGGGCTGTAAGATCGATAACGGCTCCCGTGCCGGCAGAGTTCATACGCCGCTGGTTTGTCACTGCAGTTCGATTTGCCCTGCACTTTAAATCTCACAGACAGCACCACTGCGAAGAGGTAATCAGTCGCGGACTCGATGGCTCGCGTGCTCCCCAACGGTTGCACTGCATCGCATCAAGTCCGGGCCACAACTCTCTTCGCGACGTGCCGATGCCATGCGAATATCTACGTCTACGGGCTTGCGTTATACACGAAATATACAGTGATGCCCAGCCGACTCAAGCTCTGTCCACGCTGCGGGGGCGCAGTACGAGCAAAAATATTGCTCATCAAATGTGGATGTGCTACACTGTCGATAAATGGTCTGTGGTTAGTGGCTAACGATTGGGAAATGGCTAGTTGATTGGCTCATCGCTTTGTCTCAGCACGTACGGGAAACCCATTTCCGTTCGACTGGTGCAGACTGTCCATTTGTTCAGGGAGTCATCGTTGCTCTTCTTGCGTGGTAGAGCTTAGCCGAGTGAGCCGACCATGTCCTTACGTCCAGACTAGACGTTCATCCATGCCACCCCCCCCCCCCCCCCGACTGCTGGCGAGACGGCCGTCCATGTCCCTCCTCTGACCAGACGGCCGTCCATGTCCCTCCTCTGACCAGACGGCCGTCCATGTCTCTCCTCTGACCAGACGGCCGACCATGTCTCTCCTCTGACCAGACGGTCGTCCATGTCCCTCCTCTGACCAGACGGCCGCTCGCTCCAGCGGCGCCTCTCCGTTTCCGGAGCCGGAGCAGAGCTTCCTTCCGCTCATCAGCCAACGGCGCGAGCTTCCGAGATTCATCCACAGCTCATCAACAAACAGCCAGAGTTGTGCCAGTCGCGGACAACAGAAAGTACATATGTGGTCAACTTTTTTCAGCCGCAAATGTAACTGTCAGGGCGTCCCCAACTGCGTGGTTGGCTTTCAGAACATCCTCAAGTGCATATAGATATACTTTCTATCGTATCTCAAGCTGCTGTGTAGAGATCAGAGTTTTTCAGGGCAATTATAGCTGTTGACATTTATTTGTTGTTTAGTCATCTGCAGCTCGAAAGGCTTGTCCAACTGCGTAAAAACCTTGAAAATGCCGCAGCCGGTGAAGCCGTTTCAAATGCCAACCTACTAGTACTAGAATTTCCTCAGCTGCCTACATAGAACTTCCCAATTTGGCATCAGAGCTCTCCAGACTACCATCGAAGCTCTCTGGGCTGGCGTCAAAGCTCTCCGGGCTGGCGTCAGAATTCCCAGGGCAGCCATTAAAGCTCTCCAGTCTCCCGGCTGGCGTCAGAGATCTCTAGAGTGGTGTCAAATCTGTGGCAACTATCTCCTGGTGGAGCTGTGACAGCCCTCTCCTGGTGGAGCTGTGACAGCCCTCTCCTGGTGGAGCTGTGACAGCCCTCTCCTGGTGGAGCTGTGACAGCTCTCTCCTGGTGGAGCTGTGACAGCCCTCTCCTGGTGGAGCTGTGCCAGCCCTCTCCTGGTGGAGCTGTGACAGCTCTCTCCTGGTGGAGCTGTGACAGCTCTCTTTCAGCGGGGCTTTTGTGAGAGGCGTCGGCGCTCGATCGGTCGCTGACGTCGTTAGTGGCTTTGTACTGAGCTAATGCACCGGCAAATCGTTCCCAGCTCGGCATTAGGCCAGCTCTCATGCGTCGCAGCACGACACAGCCGGCACCTGCACTCCACTGACGTCACACACCCGAAGGCAGAGTGCGGCTGGAGGCAGCGCTATCGGAACTGGGGCGATATTCCCAAACCCTGTGTGTGCATTTCGCACATCCATTTGTTTTCCACGATTGATTACGTCGTTAGTGCGGTCGTTAGCTACACCTTATCTTAATGGGAATCGGCATCTGCTCAGTTGAGCGTGGCAAGAGACAACTCATTTCGTGAGGCACATTCAAGTTCCGAAAATATTGTATCACTTCGACATATTTTGTTAAAACAGGATATCGTCTGTTTATATTCGAACGGCTTAAACCCGCGCCCCGATGGGGGCTGAAACGGTCTTCTCTCCTTTTTTCTTGATATCTCCCAAAAGAACGCTAGCAGCGTCACCAAACATTGCAGGACCCTTCTAACATCGATTCCACATATACTGCCAAAAGGAAAATACTGAGGTCATGATAGGTCGACTAGAAACGACGTCAGAGTGACGTAATGTTTTCTAATTTTAGGCCAAAAATAGGTGGTTTACGGAAAACGCTGTCTCTGGTATATCGGGTTTTAAAATTTGTTGAACTGTTGAAAATGTGTAAAAATCAAACACAAAAGTGTGAATTTGTTACATATTTTCCGAAATTTTCAAAGTTTTAAAAAAAGGAATTCATGTGTTACAGACCAGCTCGATGAATATGTGTACAAAATTAGAAGTAAATATCTTCAAAAAATAGCGGACTAATGACCTTCCAAAGGCCAAAAACGGCCACTTCTCATAACATTTCTACGAATTCCGACGATTTTCGTATTTTCATTTTTATCAAATTTCAATGGTGAAAACAATGTTCTTAGGTCACTTCTCGCGCTCTTGACGAAAACTGACCCGTATACTATACATGTATAACAGCTACCAATGATCAAAATCAGCAGTTTGACCTCTTTGACCTCGTGACCTCGGATGACCTTGGCCTGACCATGACTAACAGAGGCTTAGAATGGTACTTGGAAGTGTCAGGAACACAATTTCTAAGCCTCATGACTAACAGAGGCTTAGAATGGTACTTGGAAGTGTCAGTAACACGACTCATGCCGATTTAGTAGCTTCTTATGCGTTTAACATCATTATTTTACCCGGCAATCCCACCCGGCGAAAACGGGCAAAGATTGGGTCTTTGACCTGACCTGTAACGACATCAGTGACATTGGGATCAAATTTCGCATGTTATTCTGAAATTCCATGTACAGGGCTATCGAATGCCATTTTATTTTCGAAATGCGGCCCATAGTTAACATCTTAGGAGGCCGAAAC
>JARFNZ010141194.1:0-10490 GCA_031763405.1 Balanus nubilus
TCCAGGGCAAGCCCCGCGGCGACGGCGCACCTACTTAGTGCGCGGAGCACGGCCCAACGGGGCCGACCACTGATAGCCAGGGTGGCCGGCCCTCGGGTCATGATAGGGATCCACGACGGACAAAACGCTGCCATGTCCCATCGCCTAGGAAGACGGTAAGGTGTGAGAGACAACGGCGCTGCTCTCACGTAAGTTGTAACGCACAGCTGAGCATGTGTTTTGCACTGACGCCCGCAACGAGCACAAAAGAACGCAATTACATGTTCTCCGAACTACGACAGATTCGGGAGAAAATCATACATCCAGTCTGCTTGTTCCGGTGCCATGTCTCAATCAGATAACCAGACAAAGCAAACTTGGAGGCCGTGGAGGCGACGCGATAGTAGGAATCGTATCTGCTGATCTGCCTTCATCCAGTGCAAAATAGACTGAACAAAGAGAGTAATTTCAAGGACACGCAAACGAGCAGAAAACTGACGTTCAACAGAAACGCAACGTGAATGCAGACATTTCAAATACGTGACTTTGCCTTGATCATAATTTACGCCATCGAAAAGCTGCCAAGGAAGCACCGACGACTCAATCCGATGAATTATTTTGATTCCTAGAGTATGGTAGACAGAAACTGAACAAACTGAAACTACCCCCACTCTCCACTGCCCTTCGGTTTTCACAGGACATCATCGTCCACCGACGGCAAACCGTTCGGGCGGCGCGCGCTGCCGCTTCGCGGTACCGGCCACACCGTAAACAGAGCCAAATGAAACCATAAACAGAGCCGGCGACCCGTGCATGGGACGCCGTGTGCTGCCGACATCACAGCTCTCTTTGGAGGTGACGTCAGCAACCAACATGGCCCCAGGTGGGGGGGGGGGGGGGGTCTCCGCTGGTCTGCAGGCCTGTCGGAGACCATCGTAAGTCACGTACAATGGAGGTCTGGGGTAGTTTGGGGTCGGCCCGAGGCAACTCATTGGCGATAGTCGAAGGCAATGGCAGAAAAATCATCGGACCGGTGACCGACACGTAGTCGTTTGTTGCGGTTCGCCTGACAACTTTCACCAGAAGAAACAATCGAATCGCCGGTACGAATACAGCAGTCAAATCGGTATCGTTAGCATTGACAGGCCGATTGGTGGGTGTCACTTCTTGACTGGTGAGAGCTGTATACGTTCGGTGGCATTCACAGGAAATACGGAGCACCATTTCAGAGGCCAACCCGTGTCAGCAAGGCACGCTACTGCCCGGTGCTAGATTGAGACTAGATGTACGACATATTCTGCATGGGATAACTACGTAGTGTTCCTGATCTGGTAGGCGGTGCAAAGCCGGCGGGCGTTGAGCCCGACCGCCGTCTGAACCCCATACAACACTCTCAGCAGCAGAGCACTGAGTCACCCAGTGCAGACGCCAGCCGGCGAGGAAAAATCGGCCCAAATGGAGCGTGCAAACACACCTGATTGGCAGTGTTCCGGCCGGCGCCTAATGACAAGGTCACCGTGCCGGACCGGCCGTCGGCGGGCGAGGACCGCAGGGGGCGCGCGTCCCCGACCAAACAGGAAAACTCTCCGGAGGGATTTGCGTCACGGGAAACTTGTTGGCCGGATGCACAGTGTGACGACCTGACTTTCGAGAAATTCGCGGCTAAAAACAGCAATGAATACTCAATGGCACCAAATGAATCAGACAACAAACAATATGGTTGATGGTAAAACAAATGCGGTAAACAAATTCAAATCGGCCCATTTTTCCTGTAATGTTTAACTATTATTTTTGAAACAGCGTAAACTGATATTTTTCCGCACGAGTAACCTGGAAAACGTTTTGAATAGCCCATAATTTGTATCGATACTTCCTATTTTCTGCTTCAGCCGAATCACGAACGCTTAGCCAATCGAATCATTTGACCGTTTATATCATGCAGTGGCTACTCCAAGGAAAGAAATACTGTTGCTATGCAGCACAAACTCATACGAGATAACTAATCGAAACAAATGTCAACAACTTATACCGACAAAGTGCAAAAGCTGCGTTGCAGCCTTCAGATAACACTATCATCGAATGTAATATTCCCTTTAAGTTAAAAAAAAAGCCGACCCACAAGCTTTCAAGACAGCCAGCGTGCGGCCTACATCGAACTAAGCTTGCCAATCAGTCGCGTGCTAGCTATTCGTTCTCTGGGCAAAAAGCAAAAAAGAGGTAAATTCCACCCAACTAAAATTACATCACCGACATCGTCCTCGCCAGGCCGGATGCATCTAATCGCTTTAATACAATATCTTTCTGCAAGGACAACGCCAGGACTATCGCGTGCAGCATTCCCGTAATAGCTTCATCGGCAGACGAAAACCTACACAAACCACGAAACACTTATCCCGAACACATGCCGTTCACCATCTCAGCTAACACAGGGCAGAAAGATCCTCCTCCCACCATCTCTCGTCAATCTCCATTGTCCCAGCGCCATGAGCGGCACATCTCCGGGCCGGACGTGCACCGTTTGTTGCAGGACACCGCCCCCGACCCATTCCCGTGTCCTCGGGAGTCCATCTCGGGGCCCGCCGGAAGCCGGGGCCATCCGGCGGCGGCGGTGGTACCGGGTGGAGGTGCGGCCGGGAACTGGTTTGCTGCCGCCGCCGCGCCCTTTCAGGTTTACCGTTGTTGGTCCGCGGCCGGCGCGGGCGGACGCGCTGTCCACCGCCGTCTGGGCGGTGGCTGGTTGGCGGCCGGGTGGGGCGGTGTGGGTCGGGGGGGGGCGGGGGGGGGCGGTGTGGGGCGGTGTGGGGCGGTGTTGTGTTTAGGCGATTAGTTTTTTGGTGTAGTGCAGCACCGAAAGGTCAACCGAGACAACTTTACTACGCTGGATGGCGCATTTGAGCCATGCAAACGTGCAACCGAAGGAGCGGATAGCGTACGGCGGTGACTGATATATGCGTGGAGTTCAGCTCTAAATTGGTATTAGGAAGTCCATCAGAGTGGACAACTTTTATTAGCCGAGACGGGAAGGCCAGTTGCGTGAATCAGAATATTGCCTGACACGTGTGACAACGAGTAAGGTATGTCTCATTGCTGCAATGCCAAGGCGAGGAACGCATCACGCCTTTGGAAAGAGCTGAATATCGTGCACACTTCACTATCGAATAAAAAAAGCATCGCCACCCTTGGGCTGGACCACAACTGAAGCCCAACTAGATGGCCAACCCACCGCGAATGAGTACCCCGGAACGTTCAAGACATGTAAATCAACACGTCCCAGGACACCACTGACGCAGCGAACAGCCTCCACCCGCGATACCCCCTGAACGCTCCGGGCCTGTCAGTCCGCCCGCGTCCATCGTGTCCCGAACACGAACTGATGCAACGCCCCGCCGTCGGCCGTCCACCGAGCCAACGTCGGCTGACTGATGATGCCACGCCGTGCATCTCCATGGCAACCGCCGCGTCCCATGGAGATGGATGGAGCCGCCCTGCAGATCCTGATGAGCGAGGCCGTGGTGTTGGTGGCGCATGCTGTGTCCGGCCGACTGGCAGGGTGTTTGTTGGTGCATGACACTGCTGCAGTGTTCGTGTCCGTGCATAGTTGGACCTGGTGTTGCATGTCGTTGGGCGTATTTCGGCTGAAGTAGTAGACCATCCACATTGGAGGCCGGAGGGGGTAGCCCTGCTGGGGCCGTCGAGTTACGCGCCCTGCTGGGTTGAGGGGTCGTTTCGCCCCCAACCCCCCTACGATCTACGAAACCACTGTGCGGAAGTTTAAACAAAAACAGCATTAAATGTCCCTGTACACCTTCGTACACCATGTTTAAGAATAACAAGGGAAAGTTGATCTAGGTTACTGATGATGTTACAGTTCAGGTAAAATGTAATTTTTTAGCGTTTTCGGTGGGTGTGATTGCTGGGCGAAAGAAAGATATTCAACTCGTATACAGCAAATAAATCGGCATATATCGTGTCGTGTCTCCCACACTTTAAAGTACCATTTTAAACCTTTGGTGGTCATGGGCCAGGACAAGGTTATCTGAGATTACGGGGTCGAGTCAAACTACTGATTTTGGTCACCGGGCACAGTAACAGGGGACAGCAACTGGGCACAATAACTGGTCACTGGGCACAGTAACAGGGGAAAGCGAGATCAAGCGCACTACCGGGACAAAGCGAACCACCCACTCTGCTGATTTTACGAGTGGTGCATCAACGTGCAAATATCCTCACTAAAAGTGCGTTGCGTTGACGCAGCGACTCGGCCATCGGGGTGAGTGTTTCCGCTCCACAACAAAAAATGTGGCATTTTTATAATTCTCTTATAAATCTAGTGTAATGAAAATGTTGAGATTACCGCCATGTTTGTTCTAAATATTGAAGTATATTAGTGCTTTGTGAATACTATTGTATGGGTGTAAATGCATCCGTAACTAACAATCAGTATTTTTGGCCTATTGTCTGCAATCCTTGCCCAAAACTCAAGTTTTGAACTGGAGCAAAGCGGACCACCCTAGATACGCTCTGCTCGGTACTGGTCCACTTTACCCAATATTTGGTTTGGTAATTTTTGGTACATTTATATAACAATTTGGTTATTTCATTCATTAAACAATCATTTTTAATTATAGAGCGTTCATTATAACAGATTATAATGATAAAATGAATGAAACTTATTACTTATAATTTTATTTTCTCAATACAAATACAATATTTTCTAAAAACAATACTTACTTAATACTAACTTTCTAAATACAACACCTCTCATATTTAATTAGTTTCATTCATTTCATCATTTTTAATAATATTC
This sequence comes from Balanus nubilus, assembly GCA_031763405.1. NCBI lineage: Eukaryota > Metazoa > Arthropoda > Thecostraca > Balanomorpha > Balanidae > Balanus > Balanus nubilus. The sequence goes on from JARFNZ010141194.1 coordinate 4,787, forward strand.
AACAAGGTAATACAAGGTGCGGCAGAAAAATGTACCTGTTTCTAAAGTCGCGTAACTCTGGTAATAGTGTTGATAGCAACCTATTTTTTTACCCCTGGAAAGAGAAACGTCTAAAAAAAATCAATTCTGTACATACTTAATCTGAAATCACTGAAATGGTGCAAATGACAATGGATTGAAAAACAAGTAGACATCAAATAACCACTTTCATTTCCATAGCAAATGAATTCGAACCCAACCCCCTGGATTTTTTTCTGTGGGTCATCTTTAACAAAAAAGTTATGCTCCCACATCAAGAACGTTGAAAGATATAAGGAAAAAACATCCGCAGAGTAGTAGGAGCAATAACTCCCGAAATGTGCACGGAGGTGATCGGAAATCTATAGCGGCGCCTTCACATGTGTCTTAAAATGGGCGGTGACAACCTCCAGCACCGTCTGTGAGATCTGTATCTTCTAACACGTAAATCTAGTGTGATTTAAAGTTTGGTGTCGTTAAGTCCTAATGAAATAGTGTTCTTAAATGATGTTCTGGGTTCACCCAGTCGGATTTGTCTCATTTAGTGCTGTAGTTTTGTTTGTTTATATGCGATCGTGGCATTTGCCTACCAAAATAAAGTTGGTAACGACACATATTTTTAGGCAAAAGAGAGTTAGGTGCTCGGTAATAAAAAAAAGATACTGAATCGGACTTTTGGTAACACAAATAGACATGAATTGCGATTATAATCATGCATAAAACATCTCTCTATCGACAATATTACCAGACCTACGCGACTTTAGAAACAGGTCCATTTTTCTGCCGCACCCTGTATAAACAATGAATAAAATAGAAAAAATAAACAATGAAAATACGTTTACAAAGGAAAAATAATGAATTACATTATTAATGAATACAAGACAAAAAATCATCAATGGTTACAAATACAAAAACAAACCAATAGGTAGAACACTTTGTTAAATAAACATTATTTTAATCAAATAGGGCGAAGTAAACGGGCAGTGGTCAACTTTTCCCCACGATTTTTTAAAGCCTGAAATATGTTTCGGTTTCTTCGGTATCGAATTACTCCATAGTTATTTTAGCCCTAGCTAAAGCTTGTGCGAATGAAAATCGGAGCTAAAACATGAAACTACCCTTAGACACCTTTGTTGGTATATTCCGGCTCTCATTACGAAAATATGTGTCATTCCTTAGCGAGCCCGCTTTAATCAACTTTCCCCTACGTGTTTTGAGGCCAATTTTGTCTCTCAAACTTAAAAAATGACCCATTATTTTTTAAAATAAGATAGGAGACAAATTAAAATATCGAAATTCTTAGAAATGTGAAGTGGCGGTTTTTTATCCTTACTCCCAAGTTCCCTTATTCCTTATGTTTTAAGATATCGACTTAAAAATTTGGTCACACATTCACTGAGCTGGTTCGCATCACATTTAAGACGGGTTTTGAATGTTTTGCAAAATATCAAAAATATGACACAAAAACAAAATTTCACATTTTAATTCATTTACGAATTTTTCAAAAATTGATCAGTCGGATGTAGCAGCTCAATAAGTCAGTTCAATTCGAGTCTTCTGATATAAAAATTGATCTGATCTGATCTGATGAAATTGATGCTAAAAATGCGTGCTTCAAAGCGTTTTCCGCAAACCTTATTTTGGGTAGAAAACGAGAAAATCTGACGTCACTCTTACGTATTTCCGGTCGAACTATCATGACCTTCCCAATTTTATTTTGCTATTATGTGCGGAATTGATGTCGGAAGGGGTATGCAAAGTTTGGTGACGCAGCTCGAGTTATTTTCGGAGATATCGGGAAAAGGGAGAGGGTTTCGCCCCCCCCCCTCCAGCAGGGGTTGGCCCGTCATTGACTGGGGAGGGGGCAAAAAGTGTGCTCCCGTCAAATATTCACGATGTCTCGAAAACAAACGGCGGTATCGTCGTGAAACTTTCAGCACCATCTCCTACACCAATTTTAAATTGTTTCTCGTCCAGCTTATCTCGTCGATTTTTTTAGAATAACATATTAAGCGACTTTACCACATGGAACTTTCGGACGAAAAGCGTTAGAGTAAAAATGTGTCAAAATATAGTTTTAAAGCAAAAGGCAAAAACAACGTTAAAGGGCGTCAAATGACAAGTTCTAAAAATGGTTATCTCGATTGTATATTTTTTTCGAATTTTGACCTCAAAATTGTATAAAAAAAAATGGAGGAAAAAGTCCACAAATACTACAATTTTGAAGATTCTTAAACGGAATATATGTTCGTGAACATATGAATGAACGATTCCCAAACCAAATTTGAAAACAAAATATTTGTGACAGTAATGATTCAAAAAGTACGCAAGTTGTTGGACCACGTACGGAAAACTTAGACACCATTTTATTTTTAGACAAAACTTGTCCACAAACATGTCTCTTCAATTTCAATTTTAAAAATCTGACCTTATTGACCTAACCTCGATAAAACTTTATGTAATGGGTTCAAATGGCAAAATGAGTCACCAGCAGATTATACGTCTAAAACAACCCAGTCACACGACTCGTGCATAACTTTTGGGTATGTTGACCTTTTGTGATATGATCTTACCCGTACTTACTATGATTACTCTACTCTTACAGTACCTTCATCTAGCACGCTAGAGTACTTTGGAGGAGAGTTGAAACGGCTTACGGCTTAAACTGAACTTAAGCTAGTCAGTGGCTTTGATCAATATTATCTAAGCCAGTTTAAACCATGGTTTAAACCGGCTTAAACAATATAAGCCGGCTTAAATTGAATATATACGAACCGGTGGCTTTCATGAATATTGTTTAAACCGGTTTAAACCATGGTTTAAACCAGACAGTGGCTTAAATTTGCCAACCCTGCTTTCACCTTTGGAGCAGCATGGGCCCCCATAGCTGTTAGTGCCTATAATGTGGTCCCCATGGCTCCTAACGCGAAAACACTCCGATGTGTCATTTTCGATGAACTCACTTTGATGTATCAAACGCGATGCATCATTTTCAGGCGATTAAAAAAACACATTGTAAACTAATAACTACACATGAAAATGACAAGACGACGCATCAGTATGCCAGAATACTCATGCGATAAAGTAACGCCAGTATGCTAAATAGAACGATGTTGCCCCACCATCTTTATAATTTACTCGTAAAAGCTCGCAGTTTCTCGAACCTAAGCTGATCAACATTTTGTTCTGTAATTTTCCATTTCAACACAACTTGGGGAAGCAGGTGGTGTCCAATACCGGCGGATAAAACCGGGACTTAAATCCGCAAGTCTCCTTCAGATAGACATGCATCGAATGCGATTTATTCGGACAGATAGGCCGGATGGGCATTCTTAAACTGCACTGCATTAGATCAGCGATTTCCCAGTCACGATGCGAACCCAATTAAGACCGTATGACAACATCCGTCTAAGAGCTGACCGATTCCCTCTTAATGAAGATGATGCATGCAATTGATTGTTCAGAGAAATGGCTTTCGTCATTCTAAAATGGCATACCTCAGTTTATGTTTTGAGAGGTCGGAAGAGAAAAGCAATGTCTGATGACCGGATCGGTTGCAGATGTGACCTTTTGGCATGCGGAATATTTATTCAAATATGAAAAGTAAGGATACAATACTTTAACATTTCATGGAAGATTTCATTTGCGTACAGTTTATTCACAAGACAGACCTTAGGCGAAATATATGCTTCAATGGTGCGCCTGATGGCTGATACACTCGACGCAAATTTACCTCATGAGTAAAGTATCCTTCATTTGACTTTTAACACCCCCTCTATAACAATGACAACCTATTGCAGATTTTGCATTGTTTCACTGTTGCTATAAAACATGAATAAATATTGTTTAATCAGTTCCGGATGTTGAAGGCAAATTACCCCAAGCCAACCCAAACAAATCATTACACATCATACCGGGTGAAAACATTTCGCTGGAAGCTGCTGCTTCTAAAAGGAAACAAGCAGTCACACCTTACCAAGTTTCAGCGTAGATTTTAAAAATGATGTACAATGACAGTGGCAAATTTAAAATCGATATGTTCACTGTTCAGTCTTTTATAATGTTTTCGCTTAATTGCCAAGACAAAGGTGAGCGGACAGAGGTCATTCCGCTTGGAATGACTGAAATTTCCGTTTTCAAATTTGTTAGCTGTCGTCATCAGGTGATCAGAGTGAGCCTCTTTTTCGAGCAAAACGTTGTTCATGTAATGTCATCAAACTTGGACATTACCGTCAATCATACAAGAACCAAATAAATTTAATTGTCACAAAGTTGTTTAAATCGGGATGGCCCAAAAATTATATGCAATCTACATAATGTGTTAGCGTTCTTATAATGTAATGTTTCGGTAGTTAACGTATACGTTAAGCACGTACTACGTACGTTACGTAGCGCAAATGTTCCGTAAACTATTACGGATTTATTAAACATATTATTTGTATTACCTATATTATTATATAGCTATTAACTTTACTTAGCGTATGGTTTTGGATGCAATAATGGTTTTACCGCACGATGTGTGCTAATATTATTATTGCATCCAAACCTATGCGTTACGTTTGCTAATACCATGATTTATGGTGTGTTACTGGGGATCATAATTTCTCGAAAAATTGCAATGATACAAATTTAATTGCTTTTGAATCAGAGAAGTGGCACGACCTATTTCTGCGGTTTGAAAATAGCATTAGTGAACGCATTGAGAGCAAACCAAACGCCAAGGCCAAGTACGGATATCGTGGCTGTATTCGTGACAGTGTAGAACAGTAAAATATAATCAAAATGATTGTCATCCAGGCGAAGCCCATAGAAAGTATACATCCAGTGGTTAGAATAATGATTTGTAACTCAATTCACGGCAAAACTTGCAGTAACGCACTGTCCTTCTGACACACTGTGGACAGCAAGTTCATGTTATCGCCAATATTATCTTAATCGTTTTCATTCTTGTGATAACTTTTGGATGACAGTCCCTCGTCAACACGTTATTCTTCATCCACAACATATTATAGCCATCGCTGTTCGAAGGTAAATGGCGCTGCTACGCTGCTTCAGCTATTAAATTTGCTAACGGCTAATGCAAGATACCTAACAAATATTATATGACTGGGCATGGTAACTGTGTGGAGATTTGGAAACATAAATTATAATGTGTCCAAGGCCCTAGAACTCCAACATATCCTTGAATCAAGTCTTGAATGTGTCAGGAAAAAAAGTTATTGCACGCGTGCAATAATTATTATAGTCCGATTTTGCTGAGTTGGAAGACGACTGTAAAACCGTTTCGAAAACGGCACGGGCATACAAACCCGCGTCATACTAACATCTATGCATTATATGACTGCATACATTTTCAACATTAAGGAACAAATACACAGATGGACGCGTTTCGACTTAGGTCATTATCAACATCTGTAATAAGGTTGATTCGAAGAACACAAGATACACACACCGAGTACCTAATGCATCGCAGTTTCATGGTCTTGATTTTACATTTCATGTTCAAATTATCATGTGACACATTTCATATAGCACGGTCTTTAAAAATCGGCCAGAAGATGTAAAAGTCATTCTGTCAAAAATCTACGCTAATTCAGTTACTAAAAGCAATGGCGTAACAACTAGCCTAACCAATCCCAAACACCGCCGCTGATTTTGCCCATTTCATAGACCCAGCCCTAATGTT